>JAYJLV010051236.1:0-19821 GCA_036873485.1 Torymus texanus
GCACTTGCTGTTTTTGAATTCACAAATTCCTGAATGTTATCAACGCCCTAAAAATATTTTCAATAATAAGCAAAAACATAAATAATTCAGGGAATATAAGGCCATAATAGCTATTACTTTGTTCGACACTACATCCGTGCGACGCATTTCAGTTTGTAGTCAATTCTACTAATTCAATAGTGGACTAAATTAGTTCACTAATTCAATAGTGGAAAACTCGTTCACTATGAAAATTAGTGGAATTTTCACTAATTCAACTTTAGAGAGTAAGTGCTTGGATATAGGGGAAAAATATAAGAATTGATTAACTTTAATATTGTAAACGGTTGCAAGTTTTCGACTATATCAGGTGCGCGATTATTATAAGCACCGTATAGACCTATCAGTATCTAAAAATATTTTTTTTTAAAGTGGAAAATTTGTATAATCGATCTTTTAATATAGAAATGAATGAGAAAATTTTTGAGCCTTGTCTGAAGAGAATCAAATGAAATCTGACCAAGTTACAGGGTTCCACAGAGACAAACTCGTTGTTTCGTAATATTATGTGTATATTTTCGAAAATAAGATATTTGATTCAAATCGATTTTAAATACGTTTCTAAAATGGCTTATAGAAAACTTTTTCCAACGTCCTAAATCTCGTTCTGTAAGAATCTAATAAAAGTGAAATAAATGTTGTTCATTTTTCAAAGATTATAGCACGTCAATACCTAAACATTCTCTCACGAATACACGTGGTATTTAAACATTGAAACAAGATTAGTATCAATAATTAATTGTATCCTTTATAAGTTACTGTCAAACTCGAACAAAAACCCTCCCTTATATAGTATACATAAACATTTACAACTTCCTCTATCATCCTAATCGTCATTACAAAACAACCCTTCCCATTACTATTGGCACTTGCCGCACCGCGACTCGTCTATATACACCCGCGAACAAAGACCCGCATCGTTCGCCATGATCTTTTAACCAGCGCGCGTGCACGCGTCGTGCGCAATCATCTTCGAATACTTTCTCCCTCTCCACTCTCTCTTTCTCTCTCCATCCACGCTTATCATTGTCCCTTTGGAATAGTGGCAGCCCCTCGACGCGACGCCTCCACGTATATATACATGCTGCTACGCTTCGGCCTGATTTTCGCCGCTGATTGAAACGTTCTGATTGCGTCCCCGAGGGGACCGCCCCCGCGCACGTACTACCTACTTATTTGGTAGTCTAATGCTTGGACGACGAGGTGGTGACGATGACGACGACGACGATGACGATGTCTCGACGTAGCCGTCCTCGTTGTCGTTGATGATGATGTTAAGAGAGAGGCGTTAGATGATGCAATTTTCGCGGACAGGGTCACGGGGACGCGTGAATTATCTTGTTGGCTAAAGGAGGGCTGGTTGCAGGGAAAGAGGGTAATGGTTTTGTTGTTAAAGAGTTAAAGAGTTATCTGGTACTTTTGATTTTTCATCGTTTTGTATTAGGTTTAGATTGGCTTTAGATTCAGTTGCAACGGATATTTTAATAAACAATTAAGTTAAAAAATAACATTTTTAATGATTGGTGAGATGAGTTAGTGGTTTGGAAATGAAAATGAATATTTCAATTTTCCTTATCATAATCAATAAACATGCAAAATGATAGTTCTATTTGAAAAATGGTTCAAAATTATTTAACGTATTAAATCATAAGCATAAATTTCAGTACGTCAAGAACATATTTATGTTATAGAAAATAGTGGTAACATAACTTAGGCTAACAAACTTGTTATTCATTTAAACTACTTACATAAAATACCTCAGAAATTCATTAAAATTCACGAAAAAATTATTGAAAGCAACATACTGTCAACTGTTACAATATAATTCTAAAATTCATTATTTTCCTAGCTCCAATAATAGACCTTTTCTATCGCTCAAAACACCATCAGCAGACGACACTTTAATAGTAATCACTTGGGCAAACCCGATACAACCAGATCAAGATAAACAAACACACTATTCACTCTCTCCCTCGCCATTACCCCTTCAGACCCTCTCTACAGCAATACCACGCGCATAGCACTATGCACACTCGTTCCCGCGTGCAGCTAAAAAACGAATAAATGAAATCACTTTCGAAACGCCAAAACGGGGAAAAATTTAATCAATCGCGCGGCGATTCAAGTATACACGCAAAGAGAGACAGAGAGAGAGAGAGAGAGAGAGAGAGAAAAAAAAAGCGACAGAGGGTAACCGATTACCATATATATATATAGGGGTACGAAGCCCCCTACACGCAATCATTCCTCGTCATGAAAACCGTACATCCCTGGACTCGTCGCGCGCGCGCGCATTCGCGGGCGTAATCCGGACGCGAATGAATGGCAAATGAATGGGGCGGCGGCGCGGCGAAAAGTTAATCACGGTTCGCCATGTCGACGCGGTCACGGGGGTGGGTATATATATATATATACACGCGTGTGCACAACACATATACCATGTGCGTGTATGTATACGTGTGCAGAAGGGTGAGAGCGAGGCCTAGAGATTTCTTGATTACATGGGCGTACGTACGTACGTGCGTGAGCGTGTTTTAAGGGGGCACGCAACAGTGACGCGTAAGAGCGATAACGGCGATCGGGCAACGACGACGACGACGGCGACATGTGAGAATATCGAGTGAGGCTGAGATATGAGTGGATATATACGTCGGGTGATGATGTGATGTGAAAGGGGATGAATTTTTAGATCAAATAGATGTTGTTTTTGCATTCTTTAATCGGGAATAGGGTAGTTCGAGTTACGAAGAATTGTAGGAGTCGTTGGTTGATAGGTGGTTAATTTTTTGGCATTTTGAGTTGTGTGTATGTATACTTATGTGATACCAATAGTATATAGAAAATGATTCGAATGATAAAAAGCTTTAAATGTTATTTTTTGTACAAAAAGAAAAATCGTGTTGTAAGATTTTGTCCATTGAGTTCTAGAGACTCTAGAGAAAAATAATGGATTTTTCGGAAGATCTAGGGAAAATGGATATTACGAAAAAGCATCAGTAAATAATGTGAAATACTTTTTTAAATGACTGATTTTTAAATGCACGTAACTTTTGCGCCATTGGAGTTTTTCTAACAAAATTAATTTCAAGTCAATTTAGTTATCATTTTAAATATCATACTCATTTCCCCTGAACAAACTCATTTATCTTTATCTCTAGAATCTAAAGCTTTAAAATACGGATCTATTTTTTTGGTCCAAAGAATGACATTCTGAATTTTTAACTAAATCTATAATCTGAAGGGGCGAGGGTCTCTTTATTAGTAAATTTTTCTGAGCAAGATTGGCGCTTTTGACGGAATCATTCTTCTTATTTGCCGATGTACACACTTGAAATATACTGAAAGCAAATGATCAAAAGTCTATAAGTTTTAGTAATTATTTGATTTATTATTTTAAATAAGAAGAATAACCATTTCATTTCCAAATCATTAAACCACTCTACTGTAATTCCTCTATCTCCAAAAAACAATAAAAACGATTAATCGAAGCAACCATCAACCATCAACAGATTCCCGCACAAATTAAACGTTTCTCGAGAAAACCATCTGCGAGCGACTCTCTCTCTCTCTCTCTCTCTCTTTCTCTTTTTCTTTCGCGTGTATCCGCCCCGCCGCAATTAACAATCAAGCCAAACATACATATACCCGCTTTCACTGTATACACATACACACACTTCTTGCGCAGTGTGAAATCTCTCTCTGTGCAACTCTGCACCCCGCGATGTTCTCCCCCTCCTCTCGATACATCCACTCGCGTTTCTTTTCACTTGGAATTTGTTACCGCGGCGCGCGTTGCCATATGGCCGTGTTTGCTGGGCACTGTCGGGAACCTCGTATGCGTATATACAGGCGAATACTACCGCCTGTTACGAAGCAATTACGGTAATAAAAGTATACGCATGCGTACGAGAGAAAGCCGCCGAGGAATTTCCAGGGACAGAAGGGCGGGATTTCGAATGATTTCGCGGGTGTATTTATATACGTACGGTGGACCCTAACGTGGATTTGCGATGATGGAATACAATGGCAATTACGAAGGGGGAGGGGGTAGGGGGTTTATATATATGATGGAAATTTGTAAGTTATTGATAGCGGTCGACTACGTGCCTGTGAAATATTGAAGGTGGGTATTAGATATAAATATGATGGGTTTTTCCTTTATTCGTGAATGGAGAGGCGCGTGCTGGACCCGATGTTTACCGTGCTGCAGTATGTTGGCATAATATTTTTATATAGATGTGGTTGAGCTCACTTTAGTCGATACTTTCGTAGGGACTATGTGACGTATATAATGTTGCGCAATTATAGATGCCTTTTATAGGTTAAATTGAAACTTTACGGAAGGGCAATGGTTAACATTGTCGTGAACGGTTTTTTAGAAGTAATCTAGATTTTTTAGTGTTCTTAAAAGCTCAGTGTAGATTTTAATTTATGATTTTATTCATTATACAAATGACATAAAAATCTTTAGATCTCAAATATTTGAAAACGTTTAGCTTTTAAAAACAATCTATATTAGTACGTCAATACTTCAAATCCATTCAGAACTACTTTCGTAGAAATCGTCCATTTCTTTTCAATTTGTGAAATGATTTTTTTAACATTTTCCAGCCACGTTATAGCGATTTCGGTTAATATTAAAAAAAAATCGTTTCACATACAAACAGAAGAAAAATGAAAGATTTGAACTAGGGTATATATCTTGTCACTTCTATCGCCAACCTTACAACGAAAATTCTCCAACACAACCATCGATAAAGAACTCCACCTTTTCCCACTCCAGTCATCTACCTCCGACCCCCTTTGGCCCCAGCAAAGTGCGAATCGCAAAGTAATTACATAAGATTAGCGCGTGCTTCCGCGCCACGCAGCAGCAGCAGCAGCTTGGAGCCACTATACGCCGGTTACTTCCAGCCGGGCGAGCCTCAACGGCCGTCTAGCTT
The DNA here is from genome assembly GCA_036873485.1 of Torymus texanus. Taxonomy (NCBI): domain Eukaryota; kingdom Metazoa; phylum Arthropoda; class Insecta; order Hymenoptera; family Torymidae; genus Torymus; species Torymus texanus. The sequence goes on from JAYJLV010051236.1 coordinate 4,983, forward strand.
TGATTCTCCTCCTCCTCCAACTCCTTTCCGTTCTCTCCTCCCTCGCTTGCTTTCTCTCCGTTTTTCGCGAACGCGCGCTTATACTAGCGAGAATATCCTTCGGGCGTGCGCCTCATCTGCATTCCATCGCCAGGCTAATTTGTTGAGATACCGTTTGCCAATATTTCAGCATTTTCATAGCTCATTGCGCCTTGGTTCAACGTGGGGTGAGGTAAAAAGGCGGGGGTGAGTGATTTACCGAGCGCCTCCGATTCCTTTTTTTTTTACCCGCGCTTTCTGCATCGCGTTGGCTTTTTTTTTCTTCGTTAAGTGTTTACGATCGAACTCTTTCTCGGGGATCTTTTTTTTCTCCAGCGAAGTGCTTTATTGTGAAGGAGGGGTATAATTATTACTCTTTGTCATTTGTATCGTTTACTTTTTTGACAGCGATGTATTTTTGTAGAATGCGTCCATCATGGTAAATAGATTTTTTTTGTTCTGTTTACTTTTTACGATTTTTTCATCTTTGTTTTGTTTAAGTTAAATTACAGCATAAGAATTTCGAGTAGAGTTATCTAATCGTTAATTATTATTGTAAATTATAATTTATCAACTTTTTTTACAATATCAGTCGTATCGAACTTTTGCTTTTGGTTTCAGGTAAGTGATTTGGGCTTCATTTACAACATCTAATACACCCGTCTTTCGGTAACTATATATATTTACAAATATAAATACTGATGCGTGCAATCTTTTTCAAATACATCCTTAACGTACTTATAATTGGCAACGATATTAAAGCTGTTTTACCCCTCGCTATTAAGTAATCTTCCAACTTACCGAAATTGAATATTCTCAAAAAATTGACAACCCCGTCACATTTCACCTCCCACCTTTTCCTCCAAAAAAAAAAAAAAAAAATATAGATATAAACCCAGCTCGGGTTCTCTCTCTCTCTCTCTCTCTCTCTCTCAGCCACGCTGCTAGTCGATCGAGCGCCGCGCGCGCGCCTGACTTTCATTCGCGGATAATCACAAGAAAGCAGGCGGGCAGGTACGACGACGACGACTCCACTTTCCGCCGAGTGTAAAAATAAGGTTGGAAAAAAGAATCCCTCGAGCTGCGAACGGGAAAGAGAGAGAGAGGGGGGAGGAGGGGGGTGGAGAGAAGAGGAAAGAGCTATACGAGGGAGAAAAATTCGAGTGCGGCGCGCGCTCGTCGAAATTCGCCGACTGCGAAATGGATTTGCGACAAGATGTCGCAGCTCGCGCGCGCGCGCACAGGCGAACGCCAGGCCTGGAATTCTGATAAGGGGGCGAGGCTTTCAAGCCGCCCCCTCCTGAGAGAGTGAGCGTGAGAGAGCGGCGATGAGGCGAGGAAAAGAGAGTTAGACGGGCTGGACGAGTCTGAAGAGAGAGAGAGAGAGTAGCGCACGCGAGACGAGCCTGCCAAGTGCGCGATGCGAGAGAGAGGGGCTGAAAAGAGTGAGAGGGTGAAGGTGTCCGTATTGCTGATCATGGGTCAGGCTGAGCTTTCGATCATAGAATTTGGATGGACTGATGTGCATGTGTCGTGCTGCATGAAGCTAACGAAATGATGTTTAGGAGAATTGTTGATATAAGTAGTGTAGGAATTGATTTGTTGGATGGTTAATTATTTTAAAAATTGGTGATATGGCATTTTATGGGACTATAAGTTTTATCAAAATCCTAGTTTTCCTAGTTTTTCAGATGAGTTTAAAATTGAATCTGAAGTAAAAATAGAAATTTCTATCTATAGAAGACAAAACTGAAGGAAAACTTATTTATAACTGAATGATATATTTTGTGTATACGAACTATCAATTTGTTTGAATAAGAGCAGCTTTTATAAAAAAAAATGTTATATAGAAAATTAAGATTTTTTGTAAATTAATTTTGGTAAAAAAGCTTTTTGCAACCAAACAAAGATATATGTATTGGTTTAGCATTTGATAACAATATTTTTACAAAGTTTACACGATCACGGACATTTTTTTCTACATCATCCCTATATACACATTCCAATAATTTAAAAAAAATATCTGTTCCCAGAGTACAAAACAGTTCGCCTACACAAAGGCAACGAAAAATCCTCTGCATGTCCTCTCCCATAAGCAGTCAAATAAAAGTGATAGAATGGAAAATTTGGCTTGAGCGTAAGGAAGCAGAAGCAAGAGAGAGAGAGAGAGAGAGAGAGGGAAAAACAGACACGAGAGAAAGCTGCGCCTTTACGAGCGGAAGACACAGGAAGTCGACGACGCGACGAGATAGGCATGCATACACACATACGTGAGCCAAACTCGCTCGGCGGACAATGTCCGCGTAATGGCAGCCTCAGGCTACTTTTCCTATCTCCTCGAGAGCTAATGTCCGCGATAACACCTTTAGAGAGAGAGAGAGAGAGAGAGAGAGAGAGAGAGCTTTTGGCGCGGTTGCCTTTTATCGTATATAGATCAAACGTAGCGTGCGGAGAAGAGAGAGAGAGAGAGAGAGAGAGAGAAAAGATAAAGCTGTAAGTGCATAAAGGACTAATTTGACTGTGACTTTGTGGCGCGCCGGTGCTCGTTTGCGACATTGTGAAGGATAAGGTGAGTGAGGGGAAAAGGGTCAAAGGTACTGGCTCGAATGGTAATAACGATGTCTACGGATAATTAGGTATACAATCAATGAATTTTCCCGCAGCTTTTGAAGTCATGCGCAATTTACGTATATATCTATAATAATATAAATAAACTGGATAAAGGAAAAGTTTGCCTCGATATACTATTGTTACTTAGCGGAAGCACTTAGCTCTCTCTCTCTCTCTCTTAACGCGCCAAAACAAACTCGCGCTTTACGTATTCTTATATGGCTTCCGGCTTCAAGAAGAGCAAACGATAACAAAAATAAAAGTGTCTTGTCGCGTGTATAGCGCGCGTGGCCTATCGCAAAAATTTTCCCCTTTCATCGTCGCCGTCGTCACCATCGTCATGCAGAAACATCTCGGCTAACCAAACACGATATATTTGTCATGTCAACAATTTAACTCGAGGGAAGTTCGCTCTCTCTCTCTCTCTCTCTCTTGACTTAATGCGACGAAAACGAGCGAGGGCAAATGACCGGGAAGGAGAAAAACGAGAGTACGGGGAAGCGCGCGTGCGCGGGGGGAAAAAGAGGCGTGAGCGCAAGGGGAAAGGCTCGAGACAATTTGAATAAGTGATTTTGAATCGGGATTTGAATAATGCGATTGCGTATTTTATGAAATTAGGGGAATTTCCGGGGATGTGAGGAGAGGGGTATACAGTGTACGTTAGTGTCGAGGGGCGACGTGACTCTAAGTGTATTGGGGATTGTGATGGAATAGAAATTGTTTAATTATGTTTAGTATATAGTGTAAGTGAAAGTTGGTGTTTCGATTTTTCATGGGCTTTTTTATACCTTTTTTTGGTGTCATTAAATTGTTGCATATAAGAACGTACTAAAGATAAAGATGAGGACTTTGAAAAAACTTTATAATGCATTAAGGAGGATCTTTTGCAAAATTAAAATCAATTTTTCAATGAAATTGATATACGTGATAAATAATTATTGTAATAATATCTGTGCGAAATTTTAAGTTAGCTTGAAATTAAGCAGAGTTAAGTTTTGAGAGAAAAACTACATTACTATAACTTTTATACTTCCAGCTTATTTTAGCCAGACTGATAATGGATATATATTCTAAGAACCATCAGAAAATAGAATCAATGGAAAAAATGTAGGCTGATGAACATTTGTCAAAGTTTTTCAACATTAATCTTGAAAATTTAACCAAAATACAAGTTTTATATTTATTTTACCTATATTAGTTAATTTTTTATTTAGACTTCAGATTATTTTACAAGCATTAATATGAATATTACATTTTACAAAAAATCGAGAACTCAAGAAACCATCCACTAGATACTTTGCTCACCTTAAAATCCTCTTGAAAATCAAAACCCAGTAATCATTATCACCTCTTCATCTAAATAAGTACTAAAATAAATGTAACATCTCAAAGCTTTCTATTAAAACTACACCCAAGAAAACCGCATATATATCCATCCCGACCTCTTCTCCAAAAATAAATCACGTTCCAGCGCCGACGGCATTTGTCGTATATACACACCGCCTCATCCACGCCAGCACTTCATCCAACAACCGTTTAGGATTGTACACCACAACTACCACCACCGCGCGATCTGTCTTTCTTCCGACCCTCCGTACTACGCACCACGAAAAAAAAAGAAGAAACAAGGGCCACTACTACCGGGAGAGAAGAGAACAGAGAGACAAGGGGTGTAGCGGGTCCTTCAGTTTTAAGTCACCCCGATCTGTCCGCCCATGTCTCTCTCTCTCTCTCTCTCTCTCTCCTAAAAGTCGGAGCGAGGGTCGTCGTTGCTGCGGCTAATGAAATATCTGCGTAGGTTTAAGCGAGTTACACGCGGGGACAGCGCGTTCGCTCGCCCGCCCTCGAGGAACATATTGTCCTCGAATTTGCAAAGTAACGCGCTTACGTGTATACGTATACAGAGACGCGCGCAGTATACTTTATTTTGATTCCGCGTCGTGGGGCTTGAGAAACGTTGTATATATAAGTGGGACAATGATCGCTCACACTCTGGGTTGGGAGGGAGAGAGAGATAATTCGATTTTTGGGGGCTGCGCGGGTGGGCGAATGGGATGTGGAAAGTGCATGGATGCTGGGCAACGTTTAAATATTTATGAGGAGTCTGCGCGTTGTTCTTTTTTGCATCGTTCAGCGGTGAATGTGAAAAATGTGTGGCGATGGTGAACGCATGTGTGGATATATCGATGAATTTAAATAATTTGATTTATTATTTAAATTCATAATTTTTTATTAATATTTTTTAAACGTATATTGAAAAGTCGTAAGAAGATTATTGCATTTGATATATAAAGAATCATTTATTCGTAATCTCTCGTCTCAAACTCATATTTTTATAAATTATAGAACGTTGCAAATAAGTTGTGTGCAGCATGATATGAAATCAAACCTACTTGTACGTACATAACCTTATGTAAAATATTTTTCATAATTATTACATCAAACCCTTTAATTCAACCTAAATCTCTTTTGTCTAACTCTTTTCGTGTTAGAAAAACCTGCGCAACTCAAAGACATAAGACAATAACAACGCGTCGCAACTTTACCGCAAATATAACAGACATACACTGACGCATCGCGCATCCTAATAAATTAACCCTCGCTTGCGTATCGTATATACGCAGTACTCGGGCAAGCGAGTTAATCCAGCTGAGTATCGTACTTTCGTAGTCCCTTACCACGGTGTGAATTCTCCCATGACTACGCCACCCCCGCGGATTAGCCTCGGACTATGGTGGTAACGCGTACGCGTGTATTATATGCGTCTTTTTCTATCTCATACTAGCTTTCGGATGTGGAGCTTACGGCGGCTTGTGATGGTACATTTACCTCCGTCTATCACGCGGCGAGAAGATGGTAGGTCATGTGACGCTGTACGCTTATCGTCTAGACGGTATTTTTTGGTTCGATGGTGGGATAGGTGAGGTTGTTGAAATGACTAGAAATTTCGATTGTTCTTAGTGGAGATGTTATAGTTAATTAATTAAACGTTGGTGTAAAAGTTATTTATGTACTATGAAAATAGTGTAAATGTGAAAATTTTCTAATGGCAATATTGGTTATCTCAGTGCGAATAATTTTTTGTTTTTTTTTTTCTTTTACAAAAGTAATAGTCTGTAACGTTAGAAATTTCATAAATATGTGTATGTACATCACAGAAACAAACTTGCAGTTATCGACATTCCACAATTGTTGAAAATTATAAAATTCCTGATACATTTTATTCTTTCGATATTTATTTAGAGTTTATGTTTGATAAAATTATAAAATTATACGTAATGAAATATGAAAAGAAAAAAATTCGATTTACAATTTGCAAGTCTTATTATCTAGCTTAAATATGCTTAATCCAAGAGTATTGTTAAAATATGGAAAAAAGAATTTTTGGGTTAATTATCGTACTTTTTCCGTAATATACGTTTTTTAGTTATGTTTAAAAAAAAATATGGAAAGTAAAACTTGGTTTGGACAAAATATCTGAGATTAATCAAATTTATTTATTTTCAGTCTTCAAAATATATCAGAAAACTTATTTCTTTTCATTTTAATTTTTAATTTTATAATATATCTACATCATCAAGAGGATTTTTCAATATGACCACGTGCTAACTTTACGAGTTGTAATTAATAAAGATATGAACTTTTTCTTACGCATAGTATTTGCATCGTATTACGAAATTGCATTAATTAAAACGCTCTTCCATTAATCATTACGGCTATTAACGATAATGTTTTACAGTAATGCAAATATTTCTCTGTTTCACTTCCTCGTAGTGCTGAACAAACAATTAACTATCGTACAGTGACAAGTTATCATAGTCGATCAATTATTTCCATCTTTGGCCTATCGCTCGAGTTCAATTTTTTTCACCTATATAAGCACGAGGTACTGCAGCTACGTTATGTACTTAGTTGCACAGTAACAGTAGCACAACTACCTTACAAACGACAAAATGTTCTTCCGCTACTTCTTTGTCTTCAGCCTTGTCGTGCTGTCCGCTGTCGCCATCAACGCTAGCGATGATGCCGAAGAAACCGAGGAACGCAATCCGGTACGTAAAAAGTTACAATAAAAAAAAGTACAAGGATTTCTATATTTCTCACTTAATTACTAACTAAAAATTTATCCTAAATATTTACCGTTTAACCGATTTAACAAGATCAATAGTTTTTATATACTGATTTATGCTGTCGATTCCGAAATTCATAAATGATTTACGATTTTTTTAAAACTCGACTGCAGGCAGTAGCGATCGTCACCAGAATTATTGGAAGATTATTCGCCCAAGCTGCGAAAAACTGCCTTCGCGAAGCCGCTGAGCAGTGCAAGCAGCACGCCAGGAGCCCCTCGGCAGCTCTCGCATGCGGTGTAAGTATACATATCTTTGTTATCCAATGTCTAAATGTTCTTCCATTGATAATTATTTTTTTGGGATATATGTTATGATACTTAAATATGTAAAATCAATTTGCAGAGGTCCTTCTTGGCTGCCAACAAGGGACGTTGCGTCCTCGGTTAGACAAGATTACGATGGTCCATTGATTTATTGTTTTTAACATGGTTGGAAATTAAAAATTGGATGATTGTTATTAATAAAAGTTGAATTATAATAATTTTGCCCTTTTCTTTATTGAAAGACACCAATCCTTCACAAATTATGCTATATTTACAAATGAAGCGATTAAAATTATTAAAAGATTGTGGAGCTTTATGTCTCTTTCTGACAATAAATTTCATTAAAAAAAATCAAATTATGGTCATTGCACGAATTCGTTTTGGAAAATATTTAAGCTCAGTATTATGTATTTATATACTGAATATTCTTTAAATGATTATTATATGAAAAAGATACTATTCAGATCAATATTTTCATATTAAATTTGTTCATTGAACTTCAACAACTCAGCTTTCTAACTCATTCCATAAAATATATCTGCATTAAAGTTATTGACTGCTACTTACATAATTTAATAATTTTTCATCCGCAAAATTTCAATATATAATGTTAAAATATTACTATAAAATATGACTTATTTAACTATACTGGCAAGAAACATGTTTTATACTTATTTTATTATTATTATTTTCAGTGAAAAAAAATTTTGAGGTTAAAAATTTTACTGTAATGAGATTAGTATTTATATGTTCTATTTAATTATTAATTATGTAATATAATTATAGCAGATTATTGTTATGCAAAAACAAATACTAACAAAAAATATTAACTTTTGATTTCTACACTTATATAGTTTAAGTGTTGGAAGATTTAGATTTTGGCGGCGGTTTTTTGTTTGAAACAATCGGCTAAAACCTTGCGAAATAGGAACGCTAGCATCGACCAATCACGGGCTCTTCTTATATACAGACATAACCAATCACGAAGGTTTTATTTTGGCCTCACATTTCCCTCATCATCTCTTTAAGAGTAGATTACGTTTACTACAATTTACAGTTGTTTTAACTAAACATATATACTTATTATTAATCTGTTATAATTTATTCGACCAGAATCAATGTTATCAATAACTAAAAACAATTTTACTATAAAGCAATCGCCGTCATTAACACGATTTTCCTCAGTGTTATTATATCGATAAAGCAAACTAATTCCGTAACGCACAAAAGAAAACCTAAAATTCCTCCTACACACCACCTCTTATCTCACCTTCAAACTAAATTAAATCCTCGCGCCTCCACCACATCACCACTCATTAATCCCACATCCTCCCGCTCTCTCTCTCTCTCTCTCCTCTTCCTTCTTCACTTCCTCACACTCTCTTTCACCTAATATACACAGGGCTTCTCTCGTCCGAACAGCTACTGCCGCCCCCGCGCACATACACACGAGTCGAGTGTATATTAAATTTAAATAAAAATACCGGCAGCAGCGCCTCGTGCGAGCCTATAAATCAGACGGCCAGTTACCGCGAGAATAATGTCCTGTATTTATGCGCTCGCCTCCGGTTTCCGGCGAATCGTCGCGTAGCGACGAATAAAAAATAAAAAAAAAAATTAAAAATAAAGAGAAAGAACGAGAGAGAGAGAGAGTGAGGTCTCTGAATGTACGGAATGTACGGGATCGCATTCATCTTCGGGGGCCTTTTCGAGGCGCGGCTCTCGGTGGCGGCGACTGCGCTGGCTTCTGTTTTTCGCGGTGGTGGGTGGATTCGCTGATTTGTAGGATTAGGGAGGGGGAATACCGCTGAGAGAGAGAGAGAGAGCTCGGTGGTCAGGAATTTTTGTGCTGTTTGAAGGCGATAAATTCTACATTATTATATACATATATCCGGCCACTCGGTTCTGCTTTTGTTATAAACGTTCGGAAATTCATTTTGCTGTTTGTTGTATTTCCCCGCCTTATTTATTTTTAAACAATTATAGCTATCTTCTTGATCTATCATTATTAAAATAACGTTAGTCTCTTCTTTCATTCATAAATTCATCTTGTTACCTGTATTACTATATGTTAAATACCCAAAGAAACACAACCGTTCCACTACCAAAACCAAATAAACCTCTTACCATTAGGCGCCAGTCTGACCACACCACCTTTCTCTATCCTCTGATATACGTAGGGATCTCCAACTACACCATTATACTTATTTCTCTCGAAAAAACCATAACAAACACGCGCAATAACCGCTCGCGACCTCTTCATCCGATATAAATCCTCTAAAAAAAAAAAAAGCTTCTACTTCGCTCTCCTTCACGCTAACTCCACTCGTAAAGCGAATCACAAAAGCTGCGAATCTCAGGTAGCCGTTCGGCGTGGGCTGCGCTGTGAGGTGAGTCTATTCTCCGTGAGCGTCTCTCGGTGGCAGTCGAGTCCAGTTTCCCAAGGGTGTGGCCGTACGGCTGTGGTTATAGTAGTAGTAGCACGTTACGTGGTAATGAGAGAGACGGGATAAATCATTCGCTCGCTTCCTGCCACTGTGTTAATGCCAAGACGATGTGGTGTAGTCGAAATGTTGTTGCGCTTCGAATTATATATATGTATATTTTTTGGTTTGCTTTTGGATTAAACAAAATGTAAATGAAAATATTTTTAATATGAGAGTATACATTTTTACAATATGAATTTTCAGGAAGTCCTTAAGATGTAGCCAGTAGCTCTCCGTTCCCGCGCAGTTTCTTTTTTTCCCTTTTCCTCATCTTCCCGGCCGCATCTTTTCCTTCATTTCTTCTCGTTCTTTAATAATTCCTTCTCTCTCTCTCTCTCTCTCTCTCTCTTTCTCCCTTCCATTTTCTCCTTTTCCACCCTATTTCTCGTACCTTTTCACTTAAACCTCTCCCACCCTCTCTCTCTTTCTCTCTCTCTCTCCTCCCGGCTGTTCTGTTTCTCCCGACATCGTAGAGACGGAATTCATTTTGCTCGACGAGCAAGCTCTTTCCGTCTCTCGAGAAATCTTTTCCGTTCCTCCCTTTTTTTTATTTTATTTTTCCTCTCTCTCTCTCTTCTCGCGGGAGACGAGCGGTTTCTTATATATACACGCACACATACATACACAGTGTCTCGCCCTCCTTCTCGAGGCATCAGCGAAGAATCGCGTGAGCGTGCGGTGCGGGCCGCGTTAACGTAAATTCGTGCGCGCAAGGAAAATTGACACAGAGGGCGAGAGAAAGAGAGAACGTCTTTGCCTGTTCTCGGAGGGACAAAGTCAGAGGTAGGGGAGAAAAAAGGCTTCTTCGTTAAGTTCTCTTAACTAAATTAAAATTCCACGCCTCTGTAAAAGAAGTTGTACTGCGCCTGCGTGTATTTATAATTAAGCTTCTTTTTATGTTTCGCTCTCGCTTTTTTTTTGGGTGTATAGTTGACAAGGAACGAGATTGTTGATTTACTCGACACTTCATTATGGTATGTTTGGTTTGAGGGTAGTATTAACTATTAACCGTTAGGACAAGGATTTTGCATTGCCTTGACAATCTTTATATTTATTTAGACTTTGGATGATAACTGGAGAACTGATAATTTCACACTTTGATAGAACAAAATACTAACCTTGATCGTTATTTCTTAATTTGAAAGATTACAACACTCACCACCCGAGTAATAAAAATAAATATAACTCAGACTAGCTTCAATAGTACCGAAAACATGAACTTTATAAAATTATTCTACTTTTTGATTTTCTGAACATAACAAGAATATTGAAAATCACATGCAACTCATTTTTTTCTTTACAATTTTTCTACAACACATTCGCAAACCTAATCTATAATGAAATTTTCCAACCACCATCTCATCTTTTCCTCTCCGTACAACATCAACGCGCTTGCTACTTTTCCCCTTCTCCGTAAATCGCGCTTTATTGGTCAATTAACGTTTCTCGCTCTCTCTCTCTTTCTCTCTCTGCATCGCGGACGATAAGACGGCTGGCTGTCGCGCCGGAACGAAATATTTCGGAATAATGAGCGTGGATGGGCGCGCCACAGCGGATAAACCATATTTACGGCCGACTGCTGGCTTATGCTCACCTCGCGGTATAGCATTGTAAAGTCTTGGCTGATCTTCGCGCGAGTGAAAGGGAATTGGAACACGGGTGTGTCTACGCGACTCTGCATTATGGTGGCGTTTACGTTGAAAATGCAGGGATTTTATATACGTTTTCACATGTATAATAGATTTTTATTATTATTCTGAACTTAATTTTATAGAGATTATTAAATTTACTTTCTATATCTTTTTCAAAAAATTTCCTTTTCTGATCGATGCATGCGACACGATAGTGCAGTCCTCTATCGCGTATCTAGTCGTGAGCTGACGGAAGGCGAAGACTGAAAGCTCTCTAAGCTCTCGCTCTCGAAGGTTCTTCAAACTTGTTTTTTCTACGGAGAAAATAAAATCAATATCCAAGACCCTAGAGCGCTCTCGAGCCGAAGGTTAAATTCAGTGAATAGATAAGAGAAAAAAAAGGATACGCGCGCGCGCAGTTTTCTGGCCCACTTTTATCATGTTCCTTTTCTTGTTTACTATATACCCCAGGCAGTATCTCGAAGGACACACACACACACATATATATATATATATAAGCATGCGTTTGTTTATCGTGTTTATTGGGTTTTCAAATTCAGTAATCTTTTATTATATAGGATTTCATTTTAAATTTGCACAGAAAAAAAAGAATATAAAATCGTAAAAAGTGATAAAGCATGGTTCAAATTTCAATTACTATATGTATATATGATGTAAGCGAATATCATTTATAAATCACGGTATATATTCGAATTATTTCACTCCTTTTTTCCTCCTCCTATACATATAACATAAAAATATACAACTCGATCTTTAAATCGGTGACATCGCGCGCCCTCCCAATTCATTTCGCAATAAAGCCTATACTTTTTCCTCGCACTAAGCCCTCCCCTTTTCCATATAATCACGGCTCTCTCTCTCTCTCTCTCGCGCGCGCGTAATAACGCCGAATAAAATTCCTCTATTTCATCCTCTCTCGCATCGTCATTGCATCGTCATTTCAGATACACACACACACTATCGTATCGTACGCTTTCCATTTCTCTCTCTCTCTCTCTCTCTCTCTCTCTTCGAAATACGGTTTTCCGATACACCAGCCCCTCCCGACCTCTCTCTCACTCACTCACTCACTCCCCCTCCGGGCACAGAATCAATTTAGTTGATTGCGATTGGCTCCGGCGAGGCTTCATCGAAATTTAAAATTGGTTTTTGGCAAATTGCATTGGCTGGACACACACCGGGATGGAGCAAGCGAGAGAGAGAGAGAGAGAGAGAGAGAGAGAGAGAACGTGTGCGCCTGCCTGACCATGCGATAGAGATATAAACCGAGAGAACACCGACGCGTGCGCGTTCACGTTGCCTCGTTCAAATCTGGCCGTTTAATGAATATGGCACCGGAGCGAGCGTACGCGCACGTACGGCTCGGGCGAAATATATTGCACGACCGGGGGGCACGTTTAATACACGCGTGAAAAATTGTATTTTGTAAGATTTTTGTTGCGAGATTTTTGGTGATTCTGCGCGCAGTGCAGTAGGCAATTTGTGTGATGCGAAATTTTCCCGATGGCACGCGTAATTTTCAGGATTATTTAATTACGACAGAGAAAATCATTGCATTTTTTGCTGGGAAAATATGAAATACACGTGAATATTGTGATTTAAGCATGGGGAATTATATGTTTTTATGTCGACGGTTTTAACTCTTTTTTTATTATTATTATTATTATTATTATTATTCTTTGATGATTAATCTTGGAAATTAATGAGATTTGCTGTATGTACAGTTTTAAGAGTTTAAAGCATAGCCTAGCTATTTTTAAGAAACTTATGTCACATCTGAAACTGTTAGCCGATCAAACATGGCCTCAAGTTACTCGAGGCTCCAGGAAAAGTAGAGCGGGGAAAAGGGTACAGTTTCATCTATAATGGGCCATCAAAGTTTGTTTTTTAGGGTTAGGGTTGTCTGTTTGGCGTTGAATTACCCGAAATGTTTTAAAGTTTATAATCGATTCGTCAAAAGTTTAGGGTTGTATTGGATTTCTTCGTCAAATAAGCAGCAGTTGACGTAAGTCCCCTATCACCAAAGCAAAAGGATTTATCGTAATTAAAATTATGTGGTACATTTTAAAATATTTCTCTTTTTAAACAGTAATTTGATCAGTCTACGTAAAATAGGCGCCAGAATCTAATATATTTGAATTTTCTAAATTAAATCTTGAGTTTGAATATTTAAAACTGAATAAGTAAAAGGGTATAAGGAAAATTTGATTATTTTACTTATAAAAATTACATTATTATGAAATAATTCAAATGGATTGAAATTCAGAAGCATGTACATTTTCATTCGGCTGTATTTTAACTATAACATTACTTTATATAAGTAATATTATAAAGTTTTTCAAAACAATATTCACAAAAATACTTATTTTGCTAAAAGAAATACAAATTTTCATATCAATTTCATTTTTGTAACTTATTACTTTCTGGATAAATAAAATTTAGTTAACAGTTAAAATGACCAGCAAAAATGACCTTAATAAAAGTAATAAAAAAATTGTAAATATATAATTTCAGTTACAATATTTTCTATTACAAATCAATCTAAACAGATCACCACACCTTAAAAAATTCTTCGCCCTCGATCAAAAAAAGCCAAACCAACCGTCACCCAAAAACCTCGAGACCACTACCACCAGCATCAGCACAACACAACCCACCATCAAATCCCAACGCTTTCTCTCTTTCTCTTTTCCTCTCTTAGCCACGATTACTCCGACGATTTACCGCGAAATCGGAGCACGTGTTTATGGCAGGAACGCCGAACCAGCTCTATACTGCCATCACAACCCAGCCTCCGCAATAATAATTCAGCGACCAGCCCCTGTGCGCCTCTGACAGATGTATATACACGCCCTCTCGTGTCGCCTGTTAAATTAAATATGTGCGTGTGTGGCCAGGGTACGTTCTTTGCTTTGATTTCTGCGGCCTCTGCGCCCAGACCGAATCGATGCGAGGTGCACGACCACTAGAGGGTATATGTGTATGTGTGTGTGTGGAAGTATGAGGGAAGGGACAGAATAAAATTCGGGAACGCGCGGTCGCGATAACGCCACGCGGCTAAATCAAAGGCTCCAGCGGCTGAGAGTTATTATTTCGTTAGCCGCCACCGCTGCTACTGCAGTGTGTGTTTTTTGTATATATATACAAGCGTACGCGCGAGGGATGAAGTTCGCGGGTCATTGATTTTGTTTTTGCCGCCCTTTTTTGGCGACGATGTGGTGGTGCTGCTACTGCAATGGGGCGGACGTTGCCGCGGTGAATTGGTGGTGGGGAGAGTATATATATATATATATATTTTGCGCTTTTCGAGCGACAAATGGTGGGCTTGCGGTGCGGTTCGATGATGAAGTTATTTGGCAGACTTCTGGTATTATACTTATTAGTTTTTCTGTATATATGTACACGCAGTTTTGTCGAGGGTAGTTTGTGAGACGGGAACAAAGTTAACGAATAGGTATATTTGTATATAGAGTATTATTTTTTAATTTAATTTTCATGTTCTATAGTTATCTTGGGAGTATAACAACTAATTATTCAAAGAGTTTTTAAAATGCGAAAAATACTATGTTCCGTTATAGTCTAAATTATTTGTTATATGTAATCGTCGCTCCCCAATAAAAAGGTGCCAATTCAAAATCCAGTTAGAAAAGGAGTCAACTCGGCGTCCGGTTAGAGAA
>JAYJLV010051266.1:0-19811 GCA_036873485.1 Torymus texanus
TTCTACTATATTGCACCTGTACATATGCGCTATATTGGCCCCATATGTGCAATGTAAATGATTTTTACGCGGGATTTTATTCATATATTTAATACAAATTAGTATCTAATAATTTCAAGTTAACCTATAACTAGCATCAAAGCACGCAACTTATTAGATAAATAGTCTCTATACGAAATACATTGAAAATTATGACCCAACCGAACAACCATTATTTACATTCGTGGCTACAAAAAAGTGTATGTGCTTCAATGCAAAGATAGTTTAAAAAACTTTTATCACCCGACGTCCGGACCTCACAACATGAGCCTTTGCGCAAACAAAAAATCAGCAAGCGTAACATCATTATATTCAACCTAAAACTGATTGATATCCCTTTCTATTGTGGCGGATAATTCCTTAATACCCGAATCATTTGTGGGATGTGCGCGTGCGTACGCGACACCAGAAAGTCGCGCGCAAACGAAACAAGGCGCGAGTATGGCATATGAAAAAGGGCCTGAAATCCCCAAGGCACACGGAATAAATTGCTCGCGAGTATAAAAATGCCCACCGAGGTGCTACAGCAGGTATACATTCAAGCGCACACATATATATATACCAACCCGCACACTAAGAGGTAGAGATTTTCCCGGGCGGAGCGCGAGCGAAACTTTAAGCCGGCGAAACTAATACTTCCTCGGCAGCGGCTGAGATTGAGGCAACGAAAAAAAAGCGTTTATATATACGCAAGGCACAAGGGAGAGTAAGAGAGAAGCGTATATATACATATACCTACCCTCCCGAAAAAAAAACGACGAAGAATATAAGAAAGCGGAGGTAGGAGGGGATTAAACGCGAGGAGAGATCGGAAAACGCGTCATGGGTAAAAACCAAATAAAACTTCTTGTATTACAATGGGCCGCTCCTGTGCTGCTGCTGCTGCTGCTACTACTATATACCGCCGCACGCTGTTTTTCGGGATCAATGTACGGGAAAATTGTTTGCCGCGCGCTCGCGCACGCGCTTGTATGTACATGCATGCGGCCCCCGCGAGCGGTTTAATATGCACTAAAGGCTGCGCACAATGCCGATGAATCGGAGTGCGAATGATTTTATTTTTACAGAGGGACTATACGTGACTGCACGTTCTCTCTCTCTCTCTCTCTCTCTCTCTCTCTCTCTCTCTCTCTCTCTCTTTTGTGAGAGATAAAGGGCCGCACGCGCAACGACGATATTTTAACGAATTTGATTGAAAAAATGAAATCGGCCGAGTCGCGTGTACGTACGTATATATATACTGGATGTGCATAGCGATTTTGGCTTTGATGTGGCGTTTTTCTGTCTTTTCCTCCATTGTCCGAAAGCACCGAGAGTCAGTAATAAATCACCGATAAAGGTATTTACGCGTTTCTGAATAGGTTATATCGTTGTAATAGTAGAACAGGGATGATCGCCTGGTTTATTTCTATGATTTATATCAATAGTTAAACTATCCGACGTGCGACGATGGACGCAGTAACAGCAGACGGATGTTACATATCGATATTGTTTTTATGACTAGAGAATGTAAATGCAAATGGGAAAAGAATGTTTGGTTTAGATTGTAAATAATATAACGCTGGATTTAGAACGTTTTATATAAGTAACGTCGAACAATATTATATACATACATTTACCAATAACCGAACGTTGTTATATATATTTACCTTTATAAGAGAGTTTCGTAGCAGCAATATATCATTTTTCAAGTTTCAGTATATATAGATTGTCAATTTTGAAATATAAATGATGAATGAACAACTTTTGATGAGAAGAAGGGGTTTATTGTAAAAGTGTAACAGTGATTTATGGGCTGCTTCACGCTACGTAAAGCTTTCTTGATTGTTTAATAAAACTGAACTTAAAGTGCAGAGTGAACGGTAAATGCACAACAATAAAGAGTCCCTCTATATTTTTATTTATAATAAAAAAAAATATATATTTTCATCACTATTATCCTCAACTTTATATTGTTTATTAACTAGAAAGGCACTCGCTTTAACGATCCACAAATCACAGTTAATCCTCCTCGCCCTTTCCTTTCTCTCATCCATAGTCTCATTCTATACGCAGGACATTTATTCGTCGAGCTGCTGCCAAGATTTATACGCCAGTGTCGATTTTTATTGAATATTTTGAAAATATATATTCTCGCTCCTCTGTAATACACGTATGGAATATGATGGCTACCGTGTTGGTATAAGATATAAGCGTCGCCGGTGGGAAATAAACTGCGGGTGGCTGATTTCATCACTTAGCGTCAGCAGAGATATTCCAGATGCATGTTAGGTATACATATATATATATATATATATATAAGTGGGCTTGGAAAAAGACGCGCGTGGCGATACCGCGCGTAGGAAGCGGACAGAGATCGAGAGAAGGAGAGAAGACGACATACCATTCGGATTTCCTAACTCCTGACCCGCACGACACTCTCTATATATCTCTTAGATGCGCTTTCGTCTTCACTCCGCGATTTACACATATTTCGTCAATCGTAAATTACGTAAAGGTGCCATAGCATTTCTGTAGCCTTAAAAAGATTGTTTTATAAGCGCGTCCGCGCACGTAAAATCCTCAAATTCTCGTGTATAACTTTTTACGATCGAAACACAAGCCGGGAGTCCACGTGTGTGTGTGTGTGTGTATATATATAATATTATACAAATAGACGCACAGGGCATTACACGCTACGGAATCCGCATTGTGTTCACCGACACGGCCGAAAAACAATAGAGCACTTAAAAGCGCGTACGCACGCGTTATACGTATATACATATATATACTCCTTATACATCCACCTCCGTAACGCTCCATATTTGGCAGCTATATATACATATATACAGGTATACCTTATACACACGAGTTCGCAACAAAAAAAAAAAAACGGGTCACGCATATATGCAAAAGGACAAATCATCCCGACCGATCCCCATAACTCTGCACCGTCCGCCAAAAAGTATAGTACGTATAGCCTATGGGGGCCTCATTATCAAGCCGCCGGTATATATAAGAATGCCTTTGAGCTGCGGCGTGGTGTAAGTACAGAACCTTGTAGTTCGCTTATACTCGCGCGGAAGGTAGTGGGGGTCAATCTTCTGCGCGTATATAGTATCCTTCCGCATTTGCATTCCACGCGGCGTCCAAGGATGTGCACGCAGTATGTGTGTGTGTGTGTATATATATATATAGTTGCAGTCGTATAAGAGGGAGTAGTGACAGGTGGCCGCAGCTGCACGACGACGACGACGACGACGACGAGTTTCGGAAGAGGGACACGGAACTGCGCTTAAAGTGTGCACGCGGAGCGAGAGATTGATCGCTGCGCTTTATGGAATCCCTAGAGATTCTTTGTACAAATCGCGGCCAACGCGTTACCGGATTTTTCCTGGAGATTATTATCGGACGACGGTTTTTCACACTTTCAGATTAGAATGTGTACGCGAAGAAAGAGAAAGAGAGAGTGTGCGAGGATTCGTATGATACGTGTGAACGGTAAATTGGAGGGTTGAGGGGAGAAATCAATCGATGGATGCGTTTTTCTCGTTTTTTTTTCAATGTTTTGCGGTGGTTTGGGTGTTCAATGAGAGGGAGAGAGGCCATTGCGTTATACGCTCGATAGATTTTGGATAATAGAGAGATTTTTCCGTTTCGTTGTCACTTTTCTCATGGATATAATTTGATATGTGGGAATTATCGGCTACCGTTATATAATATTGCGGTAGTTGTATTAGTTCGATGATTGTTATTCGCTTGACAGTTATGAAGATGATTTATCCTTCTGTATATAAAAAATATATGATTTCAGAATTGTATATATTATACAAATTTGGTTAATAAGTATATGTATAAAGATTATGTCAAGTGTTTAACGCAACGATTCATCGCTCAACGTACGGACGGAACAAGAAATATCAATTTATCTTTTTCGATAACAGTCGTTACAGTGTGGAAAATTTGAGTGTATGAAAATTTGATAACGCGTTTTACATAACTATTTAAAAATATGTTCTCTAAATATTAAAGTAATTCCTTCGGTGCTTACTGTAGGAGGAGAAATTCAAAGCATTTCTCGGAAGTGACGAGATGGAAGTTTAATTTCGTCACGCCTGCGTGTATAAATGATAGGGGGAGAACGCGCGAAGGCGCTTGATGCTCGGTAAAAAGCATATTCCGAAATGCTTTTCGTCAGCTAAGTAATTTTTCTTGTACAACGTTACTCTCGAATTTGAAGAAATATAGAAAATTCACGTGCAATGACTTTTTAAAGTGTTCCCATGTTATTTTCGAAACGCTTGAGTATATATTTGGAAAGCAAATCATGTTTTCAACATAAACTTATACTCTAGATATAACGTATTCTTAGAATATCAATTAAAGCAACGAAATCATTCGAATAAAAATATCATTCCTTAAGTTCAACATAAGGAAATAAAGTAATTCTTAAAACATGTTTAAATTGTCTCTGAATCCTGCTCAAAATGTTTAAGGGACTTTTTAAGCATAGTTAAAATGCCTACCATGACTACCAATATCCGTAAAGCCTTTAATTGACCAAAAAACGACATTAATAGCCTGCAGAACAAGACTGCATATAGACATTTCGAATATCTCGAACCGCGCGCGACTTTATTCCGGCTGACAATACCCCGAACCGTCGCCTTCGATCCCCGAATTCCGGGGATACCTCGAATTCGCGAATTTGAATACAAGAACAAACACATACACGTGCGTGCACGCGAACCCACACACATACACTTATACCTATGGGGCGAACTGAACGAAATAAAAAAAAACGAAAGAAATTTCCTTTTCACCACCGAAAAAGGAGCTCCAAAACTATTCTCTCTCTCTCTCTCTCTCTCTTTGCCTTCCTCTCTCTCTCTCTCTCTTTGTACGCGCGTATAACGAGACACCTGAAGAATAATCGACTCTGCAGCAGAGGAAAAATCCCGGCCCGGGCGCTCGGGATTTTTTTCGTTCGCTTGCAAGAGAGAGAGAGAAAGAGAATCGTTGCGTGAGTGCCGTGCATTCCGACGAGCGAGCAAAATTGCCGCTTCGGGCGCTGATGACTCGCGCATGCGTGTATGTGTGTATAACTTCTTTCTCTCTCTTTCTCTGTTGGTCAGTCTTTCGTGCACATGTGCCTTCTTTTCTTTTTTAATTGTGCGTGTGTGCGGAGCGTTGCGATCGGTAGCCGGCAATTTCCTCAGCAGCCTTCGGGGGCCACTCGCGCTCGTTATATGCGCGCGGCGAGCAGCCAAAGTGATGTATGCAAAAGAGGAGGGAGAGAGAGAGAGAGAGAGAGAGAGATGGAGTGAGAGAACGTGGGAGGGAAGGGTTAGGTAGCCATTAGCCCGGGTTAGTATTTGCGAAAGGGGCATTATCGGATTTTGTGGATTTCTTCGGGTTATGCTCTCGAGAGTTAGCTCTCGACCGTTCGACTCTCCACTTCTATAATTAGATTTTGGAAGGAAATTTACGGCGAACAAATTGTTATAATATTGACATGCCCAGAGAATAAATGAGAAGTCAAATAAAGATAATTTAGAAATTTCTTTTTATTTTTTCCTAACCAATCGATAAATACCAAATTATTTTTACACACACACACGTGCACAGTACTTTTTTTACGTTTCGGTCACGATTTTTATTTTTCAAAAAAATATTACTTGGAACAATTTGCATAAATTTTTCAAGCGGAAATGCAAAATTTTCGACGCGTTGCGAGGGATTAGCATAAGCATTATAATGACTTAAATTTTAAAATATTAAAGTAGTCTAGCGGTAATAATTCAGAGACGTCGTTTATTTTTCCAGGCATGGTAAATCACGGCTAATCATCCTAAATTCGTAATAATACCAGGATTTCGCACAAAACGGAGATTAAATCAACTTTACGATTTAAAATATACAATAGGAATCGTGCGACGCGGCCGCAGAAATGCTATAATCATGGTAATAGCTGTAATGCCAAGTATTAAACGGTGACGCGTATAAACTCTAATAAACTATGTTTTCCTGTTCACTAGTTGTCCTGTCACTGTTTTAAACGTCACCGACACTATTATTATGCGCTGTTCTCATTGTATGCAAACTTACTGGAAGTATATAATCCAAAAATTTGTGTACGAAGTCAAGGAAAGATGAACAAGTCAATTATTAGACTGTATAATATACACCGCAAAATATTAAACCAATAAGTGAACCAATTATATGTATGGACAAATTAATTTTCTGAAAATTCCCAAAAACGTATCTTGTAATTCAGAGATAAATTTCGTAGCGCCTCTAAAGTGCGATGCCCCACATTGCGGTGACATCTCGACAATCCAAATCGCCCAGATAGCATTACGTTAAAGAAACAAAACCAAAGCCAACGAGATAATCCTCTCCCACCGCCGGCAATCTGAGATAGACAATTAGATTCGAAATGTGTCAGTGCCTTCCGCGCCGCATGAGAAAAAAAAACAGAAACCCCTCCAACGCGACTCTGAAGCAGCTTCACCGCCGAGACGGAAAGTAATAAACAGTCGGCGGCGTACGCTTGCAGGCGAGAGCGAAACCTCGGAGAAGATAAAATGCGCGCGAGCGTACGTTCACGCGCGCGGGAGCAAGTGAGAGAGAGATACTATACTACAGAAGCAGAAAGCGGATAAAGAGAACGAGGGAGAGAGAGAAAGAGAGAGAAAGAGAAACCAGGCGGCTGCTGCTGCTGCTCTCCATGCCATTCGGATTTCGAATGTAAATTGTCTCCCCTGCCGGTGGGGTTATACGCCGACGGTGCGGCGCTCACACGCACACGTATACACACACACATATATATACATATAGAGATATAGATATATAACACAGCCACACATACACACACACACACACCTGTGAAAACGAAAGGCAGAAGAGGGCTCGTGGAAACGAGCTCGAATTATGCCGTCGATTCCCTCGCCTGCTTTCTGCGAATTAGATGCGCCGCGCGCGGCTTTTTTACGGTCAGATTTTTACGGGAGTCCGCCTGCGCGCGTTACACTCTTTACCGCCGTATATATAATAATGCATTTTTCGCTAATTTCCTTTTCATTACCAACCGCAGGGAATAATAATCGTCGTCTACGATGCACGGTCGAATTATCGTACGCACACAACGACGAAATTCCCCGTTTATCGAAGGGGTTTTCTGCGAAAGGATAAAGTGAGGAGGGAGGGGGGGAATAGAGGTCGTTATATGTTATATTCCGACGCGGTGAATTGTAATCCGTTGACAGCTGCATCGGGAGAAACCGGTCGAGCGTGGTAAGTTCTGAGAGTATAGAGTTGGCATATATAGAGAGCGGTGATGATCGTTACGCGACAATTTATTTTAGGGTAATTAGGAGAAGCGATTTGAGGGTTCATTGCTTTGTAGTTTTCGAGTCGACCAGGTTTTAGTAAACAGGTTTTTTTATGTATCTAGTTTTATACTTATAATTAATTTACAATAAATATTTAAGCTTAAATTGCGTGTACGTGAAGCTAAAACTTTGGGGAAGTTTCGTTGATTTCAAAACTGTACGGACGAATGGTGTAATATACATATATATGTAAACTTTACACGTGTGTTAGTTTCGACTCTTTGTTGTAAAATACCACATATATATTTGTATATAATCATACTTGTAGTTTGTTCTATAATAATCAGGTGAATGTTGTATGGTTGCCCCCGAGCTTCTATGGAATGTCTGGATATGTGTATATATACCCACAAAACAAAACCGCACGAAGAGCTTGCATAGAGAATATATATATAGTTTTCGAAAAACTCTTGAATACCACCATAAAGTTCTCGCAAATGCCCGGTATAGGCGCGTAAATTACAGAGTATAAAACTGCAAAAAGCTACGGAATTCAATAAAATTTAATCCCTTCAAATTACGTGTGTGTGTGTGTGTGTGTATATATATATATGCAAAAATGTATAATGCAACACGCAAGCCATAACTTGTTCTTAACAAATCCCCAATACCCAACCAACGCTTATATATATACCACTGTAATCCCCGAGTATCTCACGATCGGAAAACAAAACAAAACGCCTACAGCTATATATCTATATATGTACATCGTTGAGATAAAGACACACGCAGGAAGGGGGGAAAGGTTAGCTGCGCAGCAAAGCGTCAAATTATCAATATATTGCGGCCCGTGACTTATGTACGTTGCGATATATACTCTCGATCGCTATATATATACGCCACCCCCATAACGTACAAAGACACATTCGCGTGCTTGCGCTCGCTTCGCAACCCTCGCGCGTCCTTCCGCCCGCACGTACGCACCGCGTTCGCGCAATTTCTTTTCCGCGTAAGCTATATATATATACGTCTTGTCTGCGGTAACGAGAGGACCAAATAAATGGCGACGTGCGCGCGTTTCGTTTCGCTGCGCTCGGTCTGGTCCAATCGCCGCTGTCGACGATGCTAACAAAGGGGGAGCCGAAAGGGAAGAAAGCCGGAAAAAAGTGTGCGGAAGGAGAGAGTGAAAGAGAGAAAGCGCAAGAAAAAGGATGCGCGAAATATATATGGCGGAAAAGGGGGGTGTAGAGAAGCGAGAGAAGATATGAGAAATGGCGCGCGGAGAGGTGGGAAAGCGAAGGGTAAAATGTTGCGCGTTGCGTTGTGGTGAGATATATAATGTTTTAAAATCGCAGAATCGTCCGTGAGCATAGAAAATTTATGTATACGCCACATTGAAAGGTATGGATAGCTTTTCTGATTGCAAAGATTTTGATTTTTAAATGAAATTTTACAATTAAAACTATTGACCTTTCTCTTTTGAAAAAACTTGGTCTTTAAGTTCGCAAAGTTTATACTACAGCAAAGTGTACAAATATTTCTAGGATTTTGAGAAAAGTTCTTGTAAGAAAGTAAAGGAAAGCGCGAAAATACTTTTCCATTGTCTTTCAAAAAGTAATCCAACAACTGTTTCTGAATGTTATATACATACAGCAACTCTCCTCTATAAATAACAAATGCAGAGAGGCCAGGCAAGTAAATTTGTAGCTCTACGAGCGCGCACAGCACCTCCCGGAATTTTTTCCCGTCCTCGATATCTAAACTTCTCTCGCTCTCTCTCTCTCACACACATATACACCGGTACGCAAGAAAACGTCGTTAGGGCACACGCCGCCAAAGTTCGTCCCCGCTGCTATACTGTGCTGCAGGAGCGCGTGGCTGTGTGATATAGTATATATACGCTACTACTGTGTCGAGACTCAATGTTTTTATTTATGGACAAGCCCCGAGGACACTAGAGCGAAATTTCATTCCAAACTTATTCATTCCCCTCCCACACCTTCTTCTTCTTCTCTATCTCTCTCTCCCTCTCTCCCCCTGGTGTGTATATACATATATTATACGCGCGATACTTCGCATTCATTACGGCGATCATTACGGTTTCATTATAAATGGGACCACTTTTTTTTACTCTCCTGCGGCCGCCCGAGAGTGGGAAAGTTTGACGGGCTTAGAAATTGGTAAGGTGCTTCTTGCGCTTATATACTTCTTGCGTAAAAAAATTCAAGTTACAAAGGTAAGAACGATGTGACCAAAGGCTTTTTCATGCGCTACTGTGTTGGAAGTGAATTTTAAAGGCGGCACAAGCAGTGTGAGACATGAGAAAGTCTTTTGTACATTATAGCAGGTTTTTCAACGGCTCGCGGTAACGTACACGCAAATGGTTTTCGCACTTAAAAAACAGTTACTCTTTTTGCGAAAGCATCACCCGCGCTGTAATTGCTTTTCAGGGGTTTAAATGCACCGTCGTCTGTTTTTATGCAGAAACGACAGACACGCGCACGCACGCGACGATTCTCATAATTTAAAAATGACTTTTTTACACCAACACACAAACTCATTTGCACAAAGGTTCTTTTGATTTTAGCGGTGCTAATGTATCTGTCACGCAACTAGAACACACACACAGATATACCTACACACAGAGATCTTTTTTATATATACCATATAGTCGTATTATACAGTAGATGATATACATTCTAAAAATAAAATTGTCAGAATTAATTATAATATTTTAATTAAGTTTCTAAAGCCTCAAAAGCAGTTGACGTGTACTAATTTTTTAAACGTCATTGCCAACTAGAATAGCAACTGCTTTCCATATCGTATATAATAAAGAAAATAATAATTACAATTGTTTGCACGTAAAGTAACCTACGAAAAGATTTCAACAAAAAAGAAAACGCCATCGCGTCAAAGAGCCCAACAAGCGTATCATCCACCCAATTATCGTAACCCTCTCTCTCTCTCTCTTTCTCTCCACGTGTATATATCCCCGCCCACTCGGCACAAATACGGCATTAATCCCTCGCAGTCGCGTAGAAAACAAGCCAACTTAACTCCCAGCTCTCTAATTTCCTTACATCATCCAGAACACAGCCGAGCTGCCACCGCTCAGCTATATACCACCGCACAACTCTAGGGCCATAAAGCAACGAACCACCACCACCTACTGCACGCGAAAGCGAGAGAGAGAGAGAGAGAGCTAAGTAGAGTAAGAGGAAAAGCCGCGGCGCATAGGCGACCGAAAGAACAGCCCTTACCCACCCCTTTTGTCCGGGCGTAATTTCGGGGTGTTTGCACAATGCCACCGCCGCATCTTTTGTGCATCGTCGTCATCGTCGTCGTCGTCACACGCACAGAGCAGCTCTCTTCTATATATATATATATATATATATACTCTTTTTCAAGCAGGGGTTTCTACCACATACACTGTACCCCCCTGATTTTTGCGAGGGTGAAAAAGTGTGTGTGTGTGTACATATATACTATGCAACGTGATGAACGCATGCGAGTTGAAAGACGCGCACGCGCACACACACACGATGGTGTAGACAGAATGATGAAAGGAGAAGGGAGAGGGCTCGCGCAAAGTGCGCCATTTTATTTGGAGCATTCTTGAGGGCGCTCTCTTGCACAAAGCTTCCATATCGCGGGTATGTGTGTGTGTGTTTGCGGCGAGGCGACCGCGTACACACTTTGTGAGCTGTAGAGAGAAAGAGAGAGTCGGTTTTCCACTCAGGTGTGGAGTAGTAGTGGTGGTGGTGTGCGTGTTGGGGGTAGTTTTACGTTTGTGGTGGATTATGTGTGAGAGAGAGAGAGAGAACGCGAAAGTCGACCGAATTCCGCAAGCCAGATCTCAGAGATGAGAAATGAAAAAGTCGAGGGATATGTGTATTGTATACGTGTGACGAGGTGAAGATGTTTGAGTTTATAAGAGTTAAAGAAAAAATTTCGGTTTATTATACTGTCATTGAAGAAAAAAAAAAACATTTAAATATAATAAAAATATAGCCATGTGGAGAGAAGTACTTTAGTTTTTGAATTATTTCTTTTTAACCGAGCTGGATATTTTTAATTTACATCATTTTTTATTGCAGTATATATGTGAATTTATAAGAAATAAAAATATAAGTTTCTCGTGCAATTTTCCTGTAAATAACAAAAAAATGTAATGCCACTATTGAAAAGTTGAATAATACTGCGAAAGTTGTAAAGTGGGTCAGGTACGGCTTTCAAAACTTCAATTTTAAGCGTGTAATACTCTAAGAAATTACACTCAAGCGTATAATCAAATTTTCATCAACCGTACTTTATAAGTATTCTAAAACTTTCTAATAAAAGGAGCATTATGACCCTCCCTCCCTTTCTTTTTTTTTTAGGTTATACACAAAAGTCGTATTAACGTTATTTCGTCCGAAAAAATATTCGAACCTCATTTAAATCTTTTCTTTATGTGTTGCAGGTAAGCCGGCTTTTCACGCCCTTTCAGTTCATCCAAAGAGCCAAATAACTCGTAAGTAACATCTGGCAAGTTTTTAATTAAAGGATTAACAATTTTAAGCCTCAACGCAATATAGTATATATACAAGTGCATTTTGTCAGGATACACGTAGAAATATTCACAAATCCATCCAGTTTTCGCTGCGTAAACAGAAATTCTTTTTCAAAAGTCCCGCGCGCTACTTTAAAAGCAAATTCATTACCGCGGGCGAGACCCCGTTCAGGAAAAAAAAAGAGAAGAAACGTAGGGATTAACTCGCATTCAGCGTAGCCTCTCTAATTGCAACGTCCATTTGAAATAAAAATAGAACTCGTTTTTCTACATCTGCAATCGTTACACCCCGTTAATTGCGGGCTCAAGGGGTGGTAGCGGGGGTCTTCGACACACATGCGCGCACGCACATATATATGTGAGAGAGAGAATAGAACGGGAGGGACAGAGAAAAGAAAAAAAAGAAAAATAGCTAACACAATATACAAACACGCCCATTCGCAAACGACGGCATTACATTTCAATTCTATGTCGTGTACCCAGAAAATAGGTTAACCGGAATCATGCGCCGTCGTCTACGTCCTCTCCACGTGCACACGTTGCGTAATCCACGTCAAAAGGAGATATTTCAATATTTAATATGAAATATTATACGTAATATGTAATATTTTTAAACTTTCTATGTGAAATCGGATATGGCACGCGTTCAAAAGTGCGCTTTACTTTGTCCTTTTTAGTAGAGTGTTCCACGCAAAAATTTTGTATAATGTAGAAGAAGAAAACAGCGCATAAAAGTCAGTTGTATTTGCGTTGGATAACATTATTTATTATATATTGAAGAATATTCTAAAATATAATAATTTTGAATTCACTAAATTTATTCGGTAACCAAAAATCTTTTCATCTCGCGTAATACATGATTATTAAAACATATGCTTATTTTTTGCAAAACATTGTCAACGTAAACGCCAAAAGTTCCTCCAACAAAATTATCAACTATTTGTATCTGATGAATATATACCTTAAACATTTTCCAAGCCATAAAACAAATGAATGAACTTGACTATAAAAACCAGCCGCAATCACAACTTCTTATGACATTGCTCTTACGTTGAGTCCTAGTATAGCGTGCGCGTGGAATGTCCCATCAACTTCGCGGCATGTATGTGGGGGCAAGCAAGCCATGCTCGTCGAGTTTCCTCGCGCGTGTACACAGGACACAGAGAGAGTGAGAGAGAGAGAGAGAGAGAGAGAAGGCAGTCGAATGGCCCGATACAAATGTACACCAATTAAGCTAATGTCGCCTGCGGCGTTGACCAAACCCCCTTTGAGGGGGTGTACATATGCGTGTGTGTATATATATGTATATATACGCAGTCTACACTCGCTCGCTCTTTCTCGATAATTAGAAAACTTTGCGCGGGATTTTGCTCGCCCTCGTGACAATCTCTGTGTATGTGTGTGTGTGTGTGTGTGTGTATGTATGTACGCGACAATGATGATGCAGTATTGTGCAGGAAACGGAGTTTATGCGAAGGATGTGAATGCGAGAAAGGGACGTACGCCGTGAGGCTGCAAGTTCTTAGTATAAGCAAACATGTGCGGATAAAGTTCTGTGTGTGTCTGTGTGTGTTTGTTTATTTTGAACGCGTGTGGGCGGCTGGTCGTTTGGGACGATTTCGAAAACTGACGTTGGGACTCGCTGCATATGCAAACTGGCACAGTTTTGCTTTCGAGTGTATATCGCGTGTTTCTCTTAGTTTGATTGGGGCAGTGAAGTTGCAGGACGGTAGCAGTGGCTTAGACGGGGCCGATTAGTCGATGTAAACTTTATCGCAGATCTACGTGGATCCATTCAAACCACCTGACAGTATTACCAGAATCAAGTTTTATTTGGGAATAAAATCTACACGTGTATATTTATTTACAAAAACAAGGGTTATTTGACGCTTTTAGAGTAAAAAGTTTATTCTCAAAGTGATAATCTTTTTGTAGATGAATGAGACAAATTAAATGTAAGGGGGCGTAAAGAAGAAACGCAATAAATCACGTTAGAGAAAAAAAAACACTATATGGCTGCTCGCAAGTTTTCCTCGAAACAAATTTAAATTAATTTAAGACCGAAACTGATGAGAAATTGTTGCTCTTTGAAAGTGAAAACTGGGTCCCGGGGCAAGAAATTCAGTCCGAACGTGCGCACGGAAGTCGTGCAATGAAAACTAAAGTAGCAAGATTATGGTGTAAGTTTTGCGCTTGAATACAGGCCACGTCTTCTGACTTCTCCAAAGAGGTGACACTCTTAAAGTAGTTGAGCGAACAATATTTCAATTAAATGAATTGACAAGTTAATTTTGTGGTCCATGCCTATACTTGTCGTATACGACGCGATTATTATACATTGTGTTTCATTACGCAGTAGCAAGCTAATTCATTTGTCCTTCAGATGCAAATAGTCAAAACGCGAACTTTTGGCTTTCAGTTTTAAACGTTCCCGCCACGTGATTTTAACGACCCTTCGCCCAGTATTTGAGCTTCGTAATAAGCTACAAGTTCTCAAGGTCAGTAGCTTCTTTACATATATATACATATATGTACATCTTGTATATATACAAAGTTAAACACAACATCGAAAAAATAAGACGTATTAATAAGCCAAAGCACGTGGAAACAGCAATTTGCTTCAGTGGCAGCTCCGATTTAATGAAATTCACTCTGGAATTCGCAGGGAATTAATCGCCTTTGGGGAGAGCAAAGAGGGAGAAAAAAAAAGAAACTTGTACACCAAGCCGATCGACTTAATTTTCGCTGGAATGCGATAGCAATCGCGCAAGGCGACTACTTTTCGCGCGCGCTCAACTCGGGGATATTTTCACGTGACTCGACGCGCTCTACGGTGTGTAAACATTGACATCCGAAAGGTAGAGTATATACGGTTATACGGAGCTCTGCGCACACAGCGAAGGCTATATATATATATATATACGTCGCGTAATTTGAATAATGACGATAATCAGGCCGCCTTCATGCGGTGTAGTTCTCTCTCTTTCTCTTGCTCTCGTCGCCGAAGAAGGGTGGATGAAAGAGAAGCAAGAAAGAGAGAGAGTTGCTTATATATACAGGTATATACGCGCGATTATTGCTATCGGAGCCTCGATCTTCCATCACGGCGGTGCGCGCGCGCGCGTCTTTTTTCTTCTCCGTCGCCAACGTTCTCCTTCCGCCGTCGCCCTCTTTTTTCGCACCCGCACGCTCACCGTGTGTATTTTAGATTCGTTACTTTTTTTTTTATAATGGTGTGTATAGGAGAGAAGTGGAAGCTACTAGGGCTGTGTGCGTTTTAAATTTTAAATTTTTTAGTTACTTTGAGGTGTGTTCCAGGTTACCGCTGATGGTATAGGTATAGTATAGTAGTTAATGATATATATATATATATATATATATATATATATATTCTTGAAATTTTAATGTGCTTTTGAGATAAGTAGAAGTTCGACTAAGTACGATGATTATTTTAGCTCACATGGTCTGAAAAGGGAAAAGTATGAATTACATATTTAGATGAATTCAAAAAGAGAGAAAATGGAATAATATAATGATGCTGTCTAAATTTAAAAGGACGTTGATACATTTTTTTTACAAAGATACATGGATATTATTTTTTTTACAAAACTATTTAAAATTTAGTTTTAAAAAATGTATGAAAAAAAAAATTATTTTCCCACAAAAATAATAATCAATTTCCACAATTTTTAAACAACAAACATTTCTTCTTCTTCAACAAAAAAAAAAAGATATACCACAACCTCACCTTCTACTATAAAAAAGCCCGTTTAACATTATCCACAAACCTCGTTTACAGCAGGCTTATCCATCGCCGTATACAGAGCATTTAATTCAATCTACCTCCGTTCATCTCTCCTCTCCCCCACTCCTCACATCCTCTTTTTCGCCACGAGACGCTCGCTGCAGGCGCGCGCGCGGGCGCTATTTACTCTTTCCTCCTGTTTCGCCAGAGATATCTCGCCGCGATGGTCGCGGCTGGCGGTGCAGATGGCCTCGCGTCAAAGAGAGGAGGCGCTTGCTTGTACTCGCTTGCTCGGGGCGTGCGACTTTCCGCCCGCGTGCAGGTGTACGCACACCACGGCTAAAATAAAAAATGAATATATAGGAGAAAGAGAGAGAGAAAAAGAGAGAGAGCAAGAGTTCGGCCATTGCGGCGCGAGAATTAAAATTAAAATTTATACTTGTATGTGTGTAGCCGCGCGCACGAGCCGCGGGCGCTTTTCTTTTGAGACCAAGAGAGAGAGAGAGAGAGAGCAGCCTGCACGCGCGCGAGTGCGCTATTATTATTACTTTTGATGTGCAATTACGCACGCGGGGGCCTTTTGGCTTGCGTGTGCGATGTGCCCGTGCGCGTGTATATGTATTTCTTTATGCGTGGAACGCGCACGTGTTTATATCTGAATTATTTTTATTTGATGAAGTCGCTGGAAGTGCAGTCGGCTGTGCGAGATTATTCTTTAATTATGGTTCATTATGCGCGATGAGGGTAAACATAGTTGTACATATATATTTTTTTTTTACAGGACTTTGAAGTTAAATGTATAGTTTTATATAGATATAATATATAAATAACGTTTTTCAAATTTAATTTAATTTTGAAAAATTTAATAAAGTTTCTTAGAAGAGGTAAGCAATTTTATAATTAAAATATTTTATCATTAAATTAAGTTGAAACTGAATATAAACTTTGCTAGTTTAAGAGAAAAATCCGTTTTTAAAAATTTTTACATTAATGTTTGTAAAAAAGAGCACCGTGGAGAACCATGATAATTAAAAGTCATATTAGAAAAAGATTCAAATGCAAAAATTTTAATTCATCACATTTAACGACCCCATAAACAACCATGCATATCGCAAAAACGATCGAAAAAAAAAGATAGGGCGTCTCGTCCAAATTGAAACCGTCTCTCATCCTCGCGTACCTACCCACGATGCGCGCTCGCGCACGCTCACATCCCCGAAAACTCTTTCTCTCTCTCTCTCCCTCTCCCAGCCTTTCTTCTAATTAAAAAATTTGCATGCCCACGTACACATACGTACACAGAGCAGATCCTCGCAGATTAGACAAGACTCGACTTCTTTGCTTTCACAAAGGCATAGCTCCCTTCATCGCTCTCTCTCTCTTCCTCTCATGGAAGCGCGTGCAACGACTTAGGGGCAGGTGTCGGTACGCACAAAAGGCGAGCGTCCTGCGAAGTAAAAAAAAAACAACGACGAAAGAGCTAGCCTCGTATATATATATACTTGCGAGTAAAAACGCTCGTACCACATTCGTTGCCCCTCTCCGACCGAGTGTAAATGAGTGTGTCCGGATGCACGCGCATATATGCACATGAGCGTATACGCGCGAGTGAGAAAGAACATAGCACGAGCCAATCGCAAGTATCCGCTCGGCCATTTTTCTGCTCAGCAAGAAGAGGCGTGGTTCTTTTCGCGCGAACGTTCTGCAAATGTTGTATATATATACTGCTGAATATACGCACATATGCGCGTAATAGGCGTAAGTGCGAGCGTTCGCTGCTGTAGCGTATGTGCGTAGCGAATGAGTGTGGGACATGAGCTTCGGGGAATGAGAGTGAGGGAAGAAGAAGTCGCAAAGGATGTTACGATGCACACGATGTGCGGCGCGTTACCATTCGCTACGATCGCGAACTGTGTGAAAGTATATATGAATTTTTTTACGCGTTCAATAAGTTTACCTTTATATTTCTTGGTTCTTTTCTTTTTTTTTATTATATTATTGAAGCTGAAATTATTGGAAAACTGTTAAGCGAGATAATGCCGCGAGGTGAAAATTTGCGTTCTTGCTGTTCGCGCGGCCTAATACATGTACCGTTTTCAGTGCGGTTTGGACATTTTGACGCTGCCAATTTTCCGTAAGCATTTGAAAAACTTGTTACCGCAATTTAGTAATCTTCTCTGGAATTTACGGTGCGAAAGTTCTTGTACGATTTACTAAAAAGTTTTTTCACCTAACGATGCTTTGTGTTTAGTGGTACTATTATAAAACGTAGACACTTTACCACTTTTGTTAATAAATTTTTATAAATTATTGTTAATATTATATCACTTAGAAGTTAATAAAATAAAATTTAAAATTTATTTAGCCTAAATGATAGAAAAATGCAGAAAACATTAAAGTTATTATAATAAATTTAAATTTTTTTACATATCTTTAAAATTTTACACATAAATAATAAATGTAAGAAATAAATAATATTTACTCAGATAACATAAAATAACATAAATTGCACAAAAATTAATATACAAAACTGTTCCGAAACATCACATTTGCAAACCTCACAGACAATTTCCTCCTATTCACCGACAAAAACCTCTTCTGTTAGACAATCGCCGTAAAAAAAAAGCTCACTCTTCGCACGAAATCAGCCACAAAAACGTCCATTTTGCTCGAATATTCCTTTTCCCTATAGATTCGTCACATTACGCTCTCTCAGAACACACACACAGACAGACAAGAACTCGATAATACCTTCACCATCGAACGCTCAGTCTCTTCTTCCTCACAAAAATCCACGTTCGAATATACATCATCATCGATCAACTCTCCTTTCTCAAATTGAAACGTGAATTTTCAATGGACGAGGGACGATTGCGAGCCGCGCTTTTTTTGCCACAGTGGCGGGCGAGCCCGCGAGCGCAATATAATCTCAACTGGCTCGTTTTTCAAGTCCGTACTACGTATACATATACACTTCACAGATCCCCTAATGCGAATGCTTTTTGCTATAAAGCTGCGCGCGCGCGCGTAGCCTCGGCACCGTGCGACATCGCGTCGCCGCGCACATTATATCAGCCGCGAATTAGCGATCGGCCGAGCATGAAAGCGATATCGAGAGGCATAGTGAGAAGGAAGAGGCGCTAAACGCTGTGGCATCAGTGGCGCAGCTACGGCTTGTTCTTGTTGTATATAGAGAGGAAAGGCGAGGATGAGGAATGTTATGAGATATGCCGAGATGATTGGGTTATTTGTGTTGCGAGGAGATTACACCAGCCTGCCGGTGGTACGAGGATGTAGGAGGGGGTTCAAATGGTTTTTGCGGAGGTGGAGTATTTTTGTTGAGCTAATGAGAGATCGAATGGGTTTCTTGGTTTCTACAGGCGAACGAGACGCGTGTATATGTATAGTAAGATTTTGCGCGGTTGATATATAGTTGGTGGAGTCAAAACAATTATAAGAGAAATATATGGATATAAAGATAATATGTCTACTATAGAGATA
Source organism: Torymus texanus (assembly GCA_036873485.1). Taxonomy (NCBI): domain Eukaryota; kingdom Metazoa; phylum Arthropoda; class Insecta; order Hymenoptera; family Torymidae; genus Torymus; species Torymus texanus. Next base: position 19,154 of record JAYJLV010051266.1, read on the forward strand.
ACAATGTGAACTATAAGTTTAATTCATTATTTATTTTGAAGATGTATAAGAAAACTGTCAAAGTAGGTATATAGAGTAAACTTCTATCTGCGAATGAAAAAGTCTTTGGCGAATATAATTAATTCAATACAAGACCAGCATATCGTTAAACCTACATATTTGCAATTGAAACCAAAAACACTAAATCTTCCCGGCTTCTAAGCCTACACACACAGAGCACTTCTGCGTATACCTCTCCCAATTCCAATCGCATTCAACACAAAGCCACAAACAGAGGCTACAAATCAACGCGAGCTGGCCGCACCGATGCGTGCGCACCTGCATTTTCTATTACAAACAAAATTATTCCGCCAAAACAACCAGCACACACTCATAGCGGGCAAAAAAGATCGCCGCGCGAGATCTTCTCTCTCTTGCAGGTCTTCGTATGTATTCTCTCTCTTTCCTCTCCCAACAAGCCACCAACGTATATATATAGTATATATATACACGCATACGCGTGCACGCGGCCGTAGCATGAAGAAAAAAATCGGGCCCCGGGATAATTGCATACCGATCGTCCGTCCGAGATCGATCTCTCTTCGACGGGAGAGAGAGAGAGAGAGAGAGAGAGAGAGAGAGAGAGAGAGAGAGAGAGAGAGAGAGAGAGAGAGAGAGA
>JAYJLV010051277.1:0-14796 GCA_036873485.1 Torymus texanus
GAAACAGTATTTTATAATAATGCCATGAATCATTAATCAGCAAAAAAATAGACGTGGCCATAAGCTCCGTGCACAAGTATGCTATTTTGCAACTGTTTTTCTTAATAATTTAGTCGGCGATCTTATGGTTTCTTGGCAGCTATGAAAAGTTTAAGACTTGAAGAATATTTCAGTCAGGTTTTCAAATTGATTTAGTATTTTACAAAAGTCGCTCATGCTACCTTAAGTTGTCCAAAGACTTAATTTTGAAGTTACTAGAAAGATTTCGGAGATTTATCCATTGACAAAAACGCTGAAATATGGGTCCCTTTTTTAGGCTAAAGAACCCTCCTGTAGCGTTTCAGATAAATCGGTGATCCGGTGGGCATGAACTCTTTTCGGTGTTGATTTTAGAACATATTCTTTATAACATAAGACTAACAGCACATTTTTTGTTAAAAAAACGTTCCACACGTAAATATTCTTTAGTATTGCTAAAATATAATATCCACCCAGATTAAACGACTCGAAAAGTTTAAAGCCCGTAAAATGACTGATGATTCGCCGTTTTAAGCGCATATCCCATATCCATAGCCCTATATATACCAATTCATTATATCCATATCTAAAGATTATTACGCCAATGAAATTCTGATGGACGTCGCAGCAGCGACGACGAAGAAAATCAATCTCGCGATATCAACTCCGCGTCCCCTCTCGCATGATTCGCCATCAAACCGACTCCTCCGAGGCGCGCGCAACTGTGCCAGCGGCGCGATAAAAAAGCGCAGTAAAGCAGCGCGCTTGCGTTCCTCTCTCTCTCTCTCTCCCTTTACGTTCGTGTGCGCCCTTAAGTATTGCTTACGTCAGAGAGCGCATAAGACTGCGAGGCCAAGTACGGATAACACCGGCCAATAAGAGTACGCGGCCTTCCACCTCTCGCATCTCGATTGCTCGAGGAATGGAAGGGAAAAAAGAACGAGAGAAATAGAAAATCTCTCTTTTTCTCGTGACGAGCGGCTGTGTATATATATATATATATATATATACACACACACACACACACACACACACACACACACACACACACACACACACACACACACACACACGATGACGACGATGAACGTGGCTTTGATGATGACGCGCGGCGTGACGTGAGAATATATTATCCGAGACAAGGCACGCGCGCGAGAAACGCGTCGTGTATGGTGATGTGTATTATGTTATGTTCGCGCGTGCCGACGGCGACTAGTGGTGACGATCTCGGTTCGGTCGGACGCGGAAGGTTGTATATGTATTTATAATGCGCGAGGGAGTCCCAGTTAGGTGGATGACTATCTCGATGCGTGAATTAAAAAAGTCTTATGTTACCATGGTCTTGGGATGGAAGAGGTTTCTAGGAGATTTAATTCCGTGTGATAGTTACTAGAGTATTCTTATAATAATATATTTTTCTTTTTCATGATTCATTGATGATTCATTAATGCTTTTATGGAGTTATTCAAGTTTAAAATACAAAAATAAGTTTGTGAGCAAATATGGTATAAATACTTTGTGATAGTTAAACAAATTTTTATCAATACTTTATTACTTAGATCAAAATAAATTTATCGTTTCCTCGCGTGATTTTTTAATCTAAATTTATAAAAATTATTTTTATAAATTAGTGAAAAAGAAAAATAATTATTTCTATCACAAAATATTTTTAGAAAACAAGAACATATAAGATTAATTTCTGACTAGAGCTCCATAAATAATACTAAAATTCTTGAAATTGTCTTAAAAATGAATCATTTATTTTTTTTTGAAAATCTAAGCCTGCATTGTAAACGTCAGATATTGAATTGAACCTTAAATATCTTTAAATTTTAGAACCAGATTTTTTTAATTTAACCGTGATTTTAATACCTCTTAGAAAGAAGATCAAATAATTAAACACATTTTATTCCACTCGTGAACGAAAAGAATTCGATTTTGGACAAATTAATTTTCTTCTTTTAAAACAATTTACGCGAAAAATACAACTCTAAACAAACTTTGCCCACCGTTACACAGCTTCCTTCTTTAAGGAAGCATCGTATTAGGAGAACCATGATCTCCGGATTACGGATTACGCTCAAACTTTGAGGCGCGCTTTTAAATGCCAAATAATGAAGAAAGCTGCCGTAGTAGAGTTTAACGGTTTGAAAACGCTGAGATAAAGGCATTTACAAAAAATATCCTGATAACGTTTTAAAAAAATAAAATGGAACTGAAAACAAGCCAGATTTTATATACTTTTTTTATTTCTAAACATTTTTATTCCCTATTTTTATTATGTCACAATTCAAAGACAGACAACAAAAAGTATGGAAAAAATCTTCACGTCTGTATGAAGCATGATATTTCGAGAATCGAGACAAATCCATAATCCAGATGTCATCGTCTCTTTTGGTTAGCGACGCTAAAAACCAAATCGATGTGAAATGAGATGAATCACAATGTTTAATGTTAATTATTTTCTTAAAGAAGTTATGATTTTCGTTTACTAAACTTTCTCACACGAAGAGAGCTTTTATCAGATAAAAACTGGAAATCAATGTTAAAAGAATTAGATTCTGAATGAGAAATACTCGAGTCTGGCGGCCGATCGACGAATTTGAGCAGCGAGAATTCACCGTAAATCACGTTCAAATCTCATCCTTAATACCCCAGCCGGCGACGCGACTACGACGATGTCGAAAAAAAAAGATTAAAAAAAAAATACCATCTCGAAGCGGCGACGGCGGCAGCAACGGCGCTCGACGAGACAGAAATTCCTAACAAGCCTCTTTCGCGCTCTAAACTTCCACTCTTTCGCTCGCTCTCGCAAAACGAGATACAAGAGTTTCGTCGGTGAAAGAAAAAAGAAGCTCGTATAGACCAGGGTGCGCTGAGGGGCAGGGAGGAGGATGAGGAAAGAGGTGAAAAGGGAAATACACGATATCGTGCTGCTCCTCCTCCTTCTCTCATTCTCTCGCTCTCTCTCTCTCTCTCTCGCTCTACTGCCTCCTCGTCGCGATCCAATTTTTCGGCATCATTTCCCAATCGCGCACGCGTCGTGGTGGGTAAGAGGGAAAGGGAGGGATAGTATCCCACTCTTCGGCTCCTCTCGGCTGTCACCGATAAACTAATCTCCGTCGGCCCTTCGTACCTCGGCGAAAAACCAGCGAGTAAAACGAGAGGCGACAGATAAAGACACAGGGTAATATGTGTGTGTGTGAGTGTATCTCTTCTTCTTTCACGGGTATATGTGGAACAAGGGAAGAGAGAGAGAGGGAGAGAGAGAGAGGGAGAGAGAGAGAGAGAGAGAGAGATGGATATCTCCTAACCGTGTCTAACCGGAATGACACTTGACGAGCGTAACGGCGCATAAACTCTCTCGATAAAAGTGTCAGTCGACTAACTCTGCCTCTCTCTCTCTCTCTCTCTCACTTGCGCGCAAGCACTTGCACGCTCGTTCGCTTGCCAGGGCTGATCTTTCGCCCGTTTCGGCAGCGGCGCGCCTGCGCGTCTGTATAGGTATGTATATGTACTATGCAAGAGAGAGAGAGAGAGAGAGTAGGAAGAGAAGGAGGAAGAGAGAATCGACTGGTACGCGCGCATACATATAAATCAGGCCCGCCGCGTCGCGCGCTTGCGTCGCTTCGCTAACCCCTCGCGAGAGCGCGAAAGGAAGAAAAAGATAAATACGCGTCGGGGAAAGAGAGAGAGGATGTAATAATAATAATGGCAATGGTAATAAAAATAATAAGAGCGCCCAGAAGGGGGAGGAAGAGAAGATGAATTTTTTTTCGGAAGCGAGGGTCGCACGAGCGGGCGTGTAGACGACGACGTGTAGATAATAATATTTAGAGGCACGCGCTCTTGGCCTTGGCTTGGAATATTTATATATACATTTATATATGTATATAAAGCTATCGAAAAGAAATTTGTGTCGCCCTCACGTGCAGATTAAACGTAAAGTAAAAAAAATTGTAACGTGATGGATGTGCGTATATATACATGTATATATATATAGGAAAGAAGCGTTCTGTGCATTCTTTAAATATAACTTCGCAAATCAGAACGAACATTCCGCGGAAACTCGAGCAAAAATATATATTTTTTTCGCTTTTAATTGTGAGCTCTCGGCGCTTCATGCGCTCGCGTGTGCGCCTATAATAGGTCGAGAGGAAATTCGGCTTGGCGAGCAATTTGTTTGAAGCGAGAGAGACGAAATTTCGCTTCTTCTATATATATATACTCGAACGATGTGCCTCCGTTACCCTCCCTCTCAACGTGTAAGAATGTTCCGGAGTAAAGTTCGATAAAGATGCTACGAAAGCGAAAGGGATGCTGCTGTTTGTCGATGGGAAGTCATTATTTTAAGCGCATTCATGAGTATAAATAAACGGTGTGTGTATATATATGGAGATGTGATAAAAATGGGGATGGGAGAGTGTAGGGAGCGCCCACGTATCTGACGAATGCTGGAAGGAAGTATGGCTAAAATTAATGTACATTATAAAAAGACATACTGTGTTTTTTTATTAGCAAGGTCAATACGGAAACGATGGTTTAATAATAGTTGGTTTTGATTCCAATATTTTATTAATAATATACGTAGGTAGATGTAAAGACTCTAATAGCAGTCATTGCCTTTTACTTGCGTATGAAAAATAATGAAGGTAATGCTGATACTCTGCCTAGTGAGAATTATAAGACGATCCGTTTCTTAATTTTTGTTTCTTTTTGTTGAGAATCCTCAAATAAATTGGCGTTTTGTAACGTTCCAGTATCTTCATCAATTTTTTTACACAATATTACTTACGCTTATTACAATACAGCTGACATTGTCTTTAAACTATCTGTAAACGTAAGTACTAAGTAAATAGAAGAAATTTTGTTTATTTATAAGTAGAATTGTCAAGAAAAACTATAAATTTTAACTAAATTTGATACACTATACTGATTTGAGTGAGAGTGAATCATTGTTTATAAGCTTTATCTCCACGGCTCGGTTACAATTATAATTAATATATATTGTTGAAAATGGAGCGCATTGTATTATCGTTATAGTATCGTATTCAAACAAAAACTATTATTTAGTGCTTTTGTAGCAACTCCGTCGTATTAGTTTTGTATAATTCTCGTTATTTCTAATGAGTATAAACTTCGTTTATCTCTGTTATTATGTTACATTCATTTATTTATAATCCAAGCATAAAAATAATAAAAATAACGTACAATTTGTTAAAAATATTTCAACATTTCGTTTTGCATGCGATATGACCTATATTTTTTATCTTAAAACAGTACAGTTATTAATTTATAACAAGAACGAAAAGTTCATAAAATCGCATAGAATCATTAACGTAGACAGGGTAGAAACTCGCTCTGAATTTTTCATCGTTTTTTCCTCCAATGCAGCAAAAATTATGAACCCTCTCCCCCACCTCATCAGGAATCGGGACTTAGTCGGACTTGGCTGATTATCAACTTCGCGCACGACCGTGAATAATTGCTTTTTACTTTTACTCCCGGTTAAACGAGAATTAATTTCAGCTAGCGGAAAAATTCCTTTTGAACTCCCGCAGCCACTCTTCCTACCACCTCCCAGAACTTGGTATAATTGACTTGAAAACAAAACTATAAAACCAACCAAATTTTCTCAAAAATATTATATATATATATAGGTTATAGGTACGTGCATTACACTAGACTGAAATTAAAAAGAAAAAGAAAAGATGAAGCACCAGGTGAGCGGCTGAATTTCCACGTCTATCTATCTCGTAACGCGTGAAAACGCTTTTTATCTTAACGAGCATTCGCTTCTATGTGCATACCTTCCACTGCGAGAGTCTGTGCCAAAAATCCACATCGTCTCCCTTTCTACGTCCCCGCCAGCCTCGCGTCTCCTCTCATTCGCACAGCCAAGCTAACCCTTCACCTCGACAGACAGCTCAACCGCCAAACGCCAGCGCTCAAGCTTCACGCGCTGCGCTCTTGCTAAAAGCGCAGGCTCTCCAGTTCCTTCTCTCTCACTCCCTCTCTCTCTCCCTTATCTACGAGATAAACCCGGAGAGACAGGGAACCTCGCCGAGAGATCGAGAGTAGGGAAGAGAGAGAGAGAAAGAAGCGCGTCTTGCGCTCACGGGATACTCGTCGCTGCACACCGCCGTCGCCTCCTAACGATCGGCTCACGGAAACGCCCGAGAACTCTCCTCGTCGTCTCCCTCTATACCTCCCACCTTTCCTCTCTCTCTCTCTCTCTCTCGGTCTCTCTCTGCACGGCACGCACTACGCTCGGCTCGTGCGGCGCCTGTATCCTTTAATGCAGGACTCGCCGAGCTCCAGCAGAGCGACGTCTGCGCGTTCGCGCTACCGAGTTGTATAGTCGCGCATTGGTATTTCATCGATGGATGGATGTATGGATATATGAGGCTAATCAAATGATGTCCGGTAGGATTAGGGATCTGAATGATGTGAGCTAAGGGAGAAGCAAGGCAAGCGTGTTGAGAATGATGATTCGAGATTCGATGATACGTGTATATGAGAGAATGTACGCGAGTAAAAGATAAAAATTAAACAAATTTTTGGTAGTGAAGAACCATTAGAAAATTTTTTGTCGCAAATTTGCTGGATTTAATTTTTTGGTGGTTTTGCGTGGTGAGTTGTGTACGCGTGGAAAATGTTTAGGCGACACTGGGTTTTTTGTCATGAATGAAAAATGTTTTGAATATTTTTAATAACTACTTTAAACGGTAACCATTCGGCAATAAAAGTTGTACGCAAACGTTTAAAATGGACAGTAAAACGAGAAAAAAAAGCTTGACTATGGTCCTTTTTCCGGACGTACGTTAGTTTGAAATTAAATATACAAAACATCGTGTCAATTTAGACGCACGATTTTACGCTAGTTATTGGTGTACATTTCAGAAATTTTACGGGCCAACTTTAAACCACCAAACGTTGCTTTGAAAAGAATCAACATTTTTGTTCATTTCTAGAAAAGCCAATGAAAGCTTGTTTTTTTATTCTACCTTTATATTCTTTTTTTTTATAACTCTCGCATACCACGTACCACGTCCATTCACGTTCCATGTTATACGATTTAAAAAAAAAATATTTTTCGAGAATAACGTTTATACAAAAAAATACCTATATATATATAGCACATAATATTCCTTTTATATATTCAACAATTGATCTGACTTATCTCTCACTACCCATTACATAATGCATACGCAGATACATCGATAAACAAAAAGTTCTCATCTCTCTCGACAACCCCATTTTCAACGACCATCATCATCATCATCATCATCCAGTCCGTTCTGAATTTGTTGAATTTTCGCGTGCGAATTTACCCTCTCTCCACCTCCTACACCATGAGAGCATATACAACGGTGTATACGTAATAGCGTACGGGCCGATGTATGCCGAGGCACGTCTGACCGAGAGCATCCGTTACTACTGCTAGCGTACGCGCGTACAACATCTCCACTCTCTCTCTCTCCATGCGCGGGCGCCTCGAACTCGGGCGCTAGAGGGTAAAGAGAGAGAGAGAGAGGATATATATATATATAGAGAGAGAGAGAACGAGAGAGAGAGAGAGAGAGAGAGAGAGGAAGGGAGGAGAAGGAGTCGCGCTCGCGTTGCCTGTTCTCTCGAAATCGATCGGCCGCTGCTGCCGCCGCTGAGAGCGCGCGCACAGAGTGCCGCCGCCGCTGCCGCTGCCACGGTAGTAGTAGTAGTAGAGATGCGGGGTGGGGGTGTGTTGTAGGCAGCAGCAGCAGCAGCGGTGGTGGTGGAGCGCCGCGCCAGCGAGAGAATTCGCTGTGGCGGCTCTGGCTGCCTCGTTCCGCCGCTAGTTCGTCGGAGGCACGCGCGCTCTGACGGCCTTCCCGTACATATATATACATATATACCTATATATACACAAGAGCGCGCCTACACACTTGATCGTGCGCGCGGTCACTCGCGAAAAGAGAGCGCGTGCACCATTATATACGTACGTATAAAAGCACGGGGATGCCAGAGTGTCCGGGATAGTCGTGAAGATCACTCTCTCTCTCTCTCACTCTCTTACTCTTTCACGTGTGGTGTATCCTGACTACGTTACATATATAGTTTTCTGTACCAGCTCTCGAGTATATACGCACACATACACATACACCTGGCTGCGCGTACGGGACTACAGCAGGAGTGAGAGATATATAGAGCAAGAGAGGAGCGGGGTATAGGTGTACGCGCGCGCTCGATACACGAGACGCGCCTGCTCGTTCTCTCTCTCTCTCTCTCTCTCTCTCCCCGTGCGGGTAAGAGAAACTCGCAGTTTAGCCGTTCCCGGGACCTAGAGTATAACAGCAAATTATCATCGTCGTCATCGTCTAGTGCAACGTTTCCCGCTGCCAGTACGTTGCATCGAGTCGATTAGTGGTACGAGTCAGGCTGCGCTCCGCCACCGGCGGCAGCAGCAGTAGCAGCAGTCACACGCGCCAGGACATGATCCAGCGCGGTCATACTCCCTTCGACCTCGCGCGAATAATAGTAGTATAATAATCGTAGTGCGCGTAGCAGCGGTATAGTAGTGTGTAATAATAATAATAATAATATCCGTGTGTATATATATGTGCGCGTGTACGTAGAATAAAAGACTTCGTGGAGATATAGAAAGATATATAGAGAGAGATAAGGTGAGAACAAATCATCACCACGGCAGCACTCGGCGGTTATGCGCGGCGAGGAGGCGGCGGCGGCGGTGATCCTCAGCGTGCAGAGCCGCCGCGTCTTCAACAGGAGGCATCATAGGCCACCAAGTTTTGCATTACTGGTAGCACCGGTAGAATTCATAGCAGAGGGAGTTACATTAGCGTCGACGGGAGTTGTTGAAGCGGATACAGGAGGAGGAGGAGGAGGAGGAGGAGGAGGAGGAGGAGGAGGAGGAAGAAAGCAAGTAGCAGTAGTTACGAGCGGCAGTAGCAGGAGGAGGAGGAGGAAAATTCCTCGGCATGGCTGCCGCGGCCGGTCAGCATCATCATCAGCGTCGGCGCCGCGGCGGCCGCCCGCCCAGGCCGCAGCCGGCGCTTGGCCTGCTACGGCTCATCGGTGGATGCCTCGTTGCCTGTGCGCTCGTAGGTGCAAGTGGCAATTGGGATCGCGACGACGATTCGGGTAATAACATCATTATCAATCGTTTACGTATACATTTAAATATATATACATATATGTAGTTGACAATTTGAAAGAGAGAATGTGTATGTATGAGTCTCGCGGAGAGAGGTGAATTGGTGCACGCAGAGAACAGAGAGAAGGAGGAGGAGGAGGAGGAGGATACAGTGCGAATGGAGTCCGGGGGCTGGTGTACGAGAGGGGAGCAAGCGCTTGTGCTTCGCTATATGCTTGCTGCGCGCGCGGTGCTTATCCTCGTCGCTGAGGTGTTATACGTGTGCGAGCTAACGGTGCACGGTATACACTTGCTCGATACGACCGAGATGTTCGTATTTCGTGGTGGTCGTATTGAGTGATGTGTGTATGTGTATATATATGTAGAATTGAATGATAGAATTAAGGGAGTTGGGTGAAACGGTTGTTTGATGCAATGCAAAGATTGAAATATCTTGTGTATAGGGGTTGGATGTAAGGACGAAGGAATAATTTTCTTAATGATATTTCGACGTGCACCAGTTTACTCTGCGTCTCTGTATTTTTGCATATTTAATAAGTAAGGTCCACTTAGTAATTAGACCTTTGAATAATTGCTGTATGTTTGATGCATCTTGAGGAGGAGACTGAGAATCGATTTCCGGTACCTAAAAATGAATCTCACTACCCGTTACACCCACTCTACTGTGCTATTTGTCTCGAGATATGTGATAGTCGATATCATGCATAGTTAACTTTGTTAAGAAAATGATGCCTTCTAGTAGCTGGCATTAAAAAAATTTATAAGGATTTCTAAAGTAAAGATGAAAGGTTTTTATTGAAGTCTTGAATAATGAAAAGATATTGATTCTTTAGACATTTAAAAGCAATCAAAAGTAGTGTAAGAAAATTATTAAACTACTTATGATAAATCTTTTTGATTTAGTTTAATTCTTTTTGTTAGAAAATATTTTCAAAGTTGCGGTCAATGAAAGAGTCATCGTTTTTTAAAAAAGTTAACCTTATTCGATATTAAACCCTTCATATCTTCAAGAAAAAGAATTTATTTCATTTTTATGTATCAGAAAAATTTACTATAATAAGCGTTTCAAAGGCTACGGACTCTTTTACCAGTATATTGACAGTATTAGCATAATTATTGAACGTCAAGAAAATAGCTTGCAAGTTATTTACAAACGTGGAAGGATGCACAATGCACAACGCATTCTTCTGAAAATATTGCTATTCGTATATTTCAACGATAAGCTTGTATTTAGGAAAATACTCGACTAGTTATGTACATTAAAAATAATTTTAAAAACTTGTTTTAATTAGGTAGTTTCCAATTTTTCATGCGATAATGAAGCTTCTGTGTTTTTTTTTTGTTCCTCACGGTACGCCTTTTGTGGAGACTTGAAACACAGCAGTATAGGTTACGCAGCTGTTAACTTTAGGTTAGTCATCCCACGACCCGAAGACATCTTCCTTTAACTCTTCCGCTGTTGGACGATACTGTTATAAAGCGACAGCTAGCTTATTCCTGAATTAATAATTGCAACTGAACGAATGTAAATTAAGTATCAGTTTTTAGGTTTAATATAATTTTTAGATTACTTTTTACTAGTGAACTTGCAAATGTTGACTAAATTTGCAAAGAAATTTATCAACATTAACTTACGCATGTTTTCGAAAATCCTTACGGTACAAAACAACAAGTTCAGTAACAAAACGATTACATATGGATCATCCATTCTTAAGGATCACTTACATATAACTTGTACACTTATTAAGTCGAAGAAATCCGTTTACTTGAGTAGTGTACGAGTTATATTAAGTTAACATCAACAACTACAATTATTATACTGAAATTCATCAGATTTATTATGATTGTTATTTGCCCAATTTAAATTTTTGTTGAATAATGAATGAAATCGATGAATACGGACAAGGAGAGTGTACGCTCTCCGGGAAACAAATTTAAACTTGGCTCCGACAGTCGATATCCAAAAATGAAACTGAATGTTTGCGATTAAATCTTATATACCCCCTTTCTTTGGCCATCTAAACTCAAATATACTTTATTTTGTTTAAAAAAAATATTAATATCTCAGGAAATTACAAGCAATAATGAAAAATGTTTAAAAGTATCATCCATAAAACATTAAAAAGGAAGCGAAATTTTTAAACATACTTTAGGCTATTTTCACGTGAAATTCATATTTTAGTAATTTAATTATAATTAACGAAATTAAGTTCAAATTCTAGTTCCTGTCCACCTTTATCATCTCTTTCCATCTTCTGTAATATAAATTTGCAAAGTGACAGTCTATAGAAGAGACATAATTTTTAAATTAAATAAAGCATGTTTGAACTTCATCTTTAGATACCCGAAATTGACTCTCAAAGCCTCGTTGAAATTCGTCCTTCGAAAAGTCTGCACTTTTCTGGTAAGTCTTTCTACCACGCGCACATTCTTTCGATGAACATTTCATTAACAGGATAATTAAATTTCGAGAGTATAGCTTTATTAGACATAATTTGTGTCGTCGATATTGAACATAGCACTTGCTCTGCGATTAATAAACGTAATATTTTCATTAAATCTTATGTATAATATTAAACAGATAATTATCCGCTAATATAATATAACAATATTCCTATTTTATAACTTACATTTATTTCATAACTATGATAAAGTTAAACTCTATAAACATATAGATACATGGAGAAACAAAGCGGATAGTATATTGAATATGCATATTAGCAGTTCAGATAATAACGCACCTCTGTTAAACCTCTAACTACTCCGTAAGTCAAGTATGAATCAATTAATTTGGCGCGTGTGCGTCTGTGTGTGTACTGTATAAATTATGTTGCATAAGGAATTATAGATCAACTATACTTAGTGATAAATACCTTTCAGAATATAGTTTAAACATACTTCTTTAATAAAGTACAACAATAAGTTTGCTTGCATAAGTAAGCCAAAATAATCACGCAAACGATATTTGAATATTATGTTATCACTTATTATTGATTAATTACTTTTAATTAAATTATTGCGTATATTATAAATTATTATTACGTATAATTTTAGACCAACAGTAATGTAAAAAACACAAGCAAAGGAAGTATTACAGCGTACTGTATCTGAAACATTATAACGACAGTGTATTTTGCTAAAAGAGCTAAAATTATTTTGGCACACTTTGGTATAAGAAAAGAAGTTCAAAAAAGCATAACTATATACATATACCATATGCATTTTTCACAGCACTATAAAGTAAACTATTATTAATCCAAAACTGCGAAAGAGCGTCGTTAACGGGTTTAAACAGACAAGTTTTAAAAATTTCTAAACATAGACACATATACATACACGAAAAAAGGTCGATCCAGTGTTGAAGATAAGCGTCAACGAAATTTGTTTCCTCCTCGTTCTCGCTCTCTCCCCTTGACACGTTCGTTTGCTTATATATACCCTTGTAACGGATGCGCAGCGACCGAGCAGTACTTATATACTTGCGGCCCGTCAAAGTAGAAAACTCGTGTGCGAGTTCACCATGTCAAGTCCCACATCGGGCGAGTCGATGCCCTTACATCGCGACGTGACGCGTGCATGTGAATACCGTGTGTACATATATCCATATAATATTACGTATATTCGTTGTCCATCAAGACGTTGTTGTTTAAGATTTTTATGATTATTCAATGAAGATAAATTTTTTAAAAAGGATTCAACTCGCTTGAGAAGTGAGTTATATTTTTCGTCAAATTTGTTGAGATCCTTTGAGAAAATATGAGTGTATTGGATATTAATAAAACAAAATTATATCTGTGACATCTTACGTTTAATTAACTTTTATTCAGTAATTTAACTCTGACTTTTGTTATCTGTTAAGAACAAAATTTATTTTCATAATAAATGCTTTATCATTTTTTATAAAGTATAAGATGTATAGATACCTCGATGTATGAGCATTTTTTACTTATAAGTACATCATCTACATAAATACTTTCTTTCCTTCCTCGACACTTTTATAAATAAGATATATCGTAATTATCAAGTAAATCACCAAGAGGAAATTTCATTCCTATAAGCTCATCATTTCTATGATTTCTATCACTGACGAATTATTTCTCAAAAAACCACCTTTTTTAACTTCAATTTGGTATAAATAATTACTGGTTATAATTAAGTATAAAAAGCTATCCGAATATATTCAGCAACATGGCAGCTACCTGAAAAATCGAATTTCGCAGCTTCCACGAATAGTGACTTCTGTCAGTGAACAGGTCCAGAGAAAGTATTGCTTTGCTGAACCGTAATAATTATGGTCTACGTGTTATCACGAAAAAACGACATTTTGGCTAGATAACTATTGAGCAAAATTTCCATTATTTAGGCTACTTATAAAAGAGTAATACGGACGTTCAAGTGATGCTTCGTTTTATATAGTAGCTTTATAAATCTTACACTGAATTCGAAATATCTAATTGCCTTTGATCAATACTTTTACACATTCGCATACTGTCTTTATTTAAAGCCACTCTAAAAAAAATTTGAGCATAGAGGGATCGTAGTCGAAAATCGAACGACTATAGCACCGTTATATGTCAAACCCAAGGAAAAATGCATAGCTTGGGTACTTTCTCAAATGACATAATCACGTAATTTTTATTTACTTTCCGATTGAATTACTCGTATTCTAAATTCGATTTACATAACCACCATATCGATAAGCCATCACACATATTTTTTTCAATCCTTACCACCTTGCTCTTTGCTCAAACCACCACATCTCCGTTCAATCCCAATCCGGTAATCACTCTCCTTCCACACGTACTCGAGACACCCACACAAGCACAGGTAGTAGATCTCGGACATAATCAGCAGCTATCCTTAGACTATATACGGTGCCGCTCTCTCTCTCTCTCTCTCTCTCTCTCCCTCGTTATCATTAATAATTGACGCGAACATCGATTGGGTCGCGTCGCATATACTACCAGCCACAGATAGGAGAGGGATAGGAGAAAGAGGCCTAATGCTCGCGGCGCTCCGCGACATTGAATAATTTATCGGCGTTATTGTGAATGGGGCTCGGCGCTTTATTAAGCACTACCACTACCACTGCCATCGCGAGCGCGCACTTCACCGCGGTGGTGTGCTGTCCGCGCGCTAATCTACTGGCCCACTTGAGGCGCACCAGCTCGCGTCAGGTGTATATAGGTGTATACACACACACACACGTACTTACGATTCATCGCTATATGTATATAGCTATTAATAATACAAAAGCGGCGAGAGTGGAAACGCGATGAAAAGTTGCGAAGGCGCCGTGACTAAAATTTCAGTAGCGCTTTAGTATCAACGTCGTGCTTTCTTTGCAAGAATAATTAAGAATTGACGCGGAGGTGAGTAGACTGTCGATTTGTTTTTTTTTCCCGGACGATTATACTTTGCTGCGTGATATTTATTGATAGTTAGTGGAATAATGATTAGTCTGATACCTAATACTAATATTTGTATAATAAAGTAAAATTAGTTAAAATTTAAAACGAGGAATATATTATTGAATTGTGATCGAGAATCGTAGTGAATTAATATATAAGCGTTATGTTAAGGTGGCTCCAGCGTGCTTGGCCGTATTTATTAAAATATCTTTT
>JAYJLV010051288.1:0-19802 GCA_036873485.1 Torymus texanus
ATTTCGTTGTGCGAATAACATCAGTCGCGTGACAATAAAGCAACACAAGGGCTGCAGTGAAAACTACAACGCACTTCATACTAAAATCTCAACGAATTTCTCTCCGTGCACCGGGCTGTAAATAAACTCCTGTAAAAGTGAATTATAGTGTTCTATGTTTCTGTGAACTGATTGTTGCATTATCTCACCTTCATTGTCGGTCGACTCATCATTGGATGTGTCGCTGCCACTGTTACTGCTACTGCTGCTGCTACTGCTGCTGCTAGTACCCGCATCATTCTCGTATTCCATTTGAGATGACCCTGTCGCTGCTGACTCTAAAACTATAGTATTGATTATGCATTTGAATAATTATAAAGATTTTATTAAAATTACCACATCAATAACAAACCTTCTGGTGGTCCTTCGTTGTTTCGATGATTCGATACAGCTAATGCTCCTGGTTCTGAAACTTAAGTATTGAGATCTACCAAATTAATATTCAATTATTACTCAATTGTGAAATTCTCAATACTTACGATGAGTCATGCAAGACGTTGAGGGACCAGGTTGATAATCGTCTTGATAATTGTTACATTGTAACAAGATTTTGTCACCATCGCTGACGTCGAACATTACATTGATTACTAGAATATATGAGCATACTATCGTTATTTGCTTATAATGGTAAATTTAACTGTATAAGAAATGCTCACTTAGGATAGCGTCGGAATATGCGTGAGGCTACAGGGTTGGTATGCTCGTTTCGTTGCTTTATAGTGCGAATGACCATCCATAGAATATCACGGTTATTGAAAAGACCAATTCCATACATATAGTCGATCATTGTTATACCGCAATGTAGGAGAAAAAATTGTAATTTTTTACATAATACTTCCAAAGGTAATTTTCAGATCGCTACCCCATACGCGTCCACATATTGTACGTACATGCGGTTCGTGAACGCTGGCAACGTGGAGTGCTAATGTTTGAATTTTAACTAAGTGGGCAACAGTCGCTCTCACCATTGCTACTATATTTTCTTTCTTTCTTCACTTGGCTATTGGTGTGTACAGCTGAACCGTGGTTTGTGATTATCTTTTATAGAGCCCAGAGCACTGTATTAAGATGTGTGAAATATTGTGCTGAATCTGCTCCTCTTAAAAGGTCCTATGATGGCTTGCTTTTTCTTCACGCTCGATAAATTCTCCGTAACGAATGTATCGTGACAATTTCTGCTCGATCAGCAAATACGGTTAGTCTTTATTCAAATTTTATTAAGCGCTACGTGATAATATCTTAATAACAACCACTGTAAAGTAATACTAGACATCAGCTTGTTTTAATTTTTTTTTTCTTTTGTCCGTGACTAATTCTCATAAGTCGACGAACACGTGTTCATAATATAATATTCTGTTTTAATTCACTGCGATCTTCTAAATCAGAAAATATGTATTTGTAATATTTTACGTATACTTCGTTTCAAACCCGTACGATGAATAGAGAAAAAATTAGTATTGTAAAATTTTCCATTTTTCCACGTAGATAGATTCTAGATAGATTACTATTTCAAATAGTGAATTTTGCTACAAAAATAATAAGAATTATTATGTTAAAAACTAAAATTTACTGCAAAAATAATAAAAAAGTAATGTTTACAAATAAATTTTTTTCCGTGTGCATGTAAGTATGTGCGTGAGCGAGTGTGCATTGCTTGATGCACGTGCGCTCTTCTTTTTTCTGATGTACCACTATGAGTCGTCTCAAGGCGAGCTTTGACCTGGGGTCAAGGTTTTGTTGATAGCATGATTTGACGCTCGCGCGCCGCACTGGGGCATTTGACATGGAAGGTCTCATAAGTACATTTAACAATATATATAATGGAATAGTTTTTAAAAATGTTTACTGTACAAAGTGACAATAACAGTTTGATCCAGACGGTCTTGAGCATTATATCTTATCTTGAGAATTGATAATAAGTATGTACATAAAGTTTATTTTGTCTTTTCGTCTACTTTAATTCTTGTACTTATGTTTAGCGGTCGTATTATCAAATAAGTTATTTCGACGATATTTTTAATAATTTATACGTCTAGAAACGTTCAGTCTACCTTTCGTTCTTGATAGATTCAAACGTTTCAATCATTTGTAATATTTCGTTCAAATACATTTTTTTTTAAACTTATTTTGTCTTGTTATTACAAGATAATTATCGGATATAAATTTAAACTGATGATATTATTTTTATTATTACTATATAAAGGTAAGTTTTTGTTATATTTTTTAGATATTATGATTTGTTTAAATAGATTATATAGTTAGTTATTTATAAATAGACTTTAATTTTATTATAAGTAATTAATTAATTTTATAGGATTCAACATGAAAATAAATCTAATAAACCATTAAATATTCAGGAAAGTCAAGATAATTTGAAAGAAATCGTGGTCGCAAATAAAATTGAAACGATTTACTTAGATGCAATGAATGATTTTAATGAAGTGGATATAATAACAGATGAAACGTTAGATTTCCAAGAACCATTTAAAGATATGCAGGCTGAAATTGTTGAAGATGAAATCCTGCATCATTTTCCAGATCCTCCTTTTTCGCTAACAAACGAATGTTCTAAAGATGAAGAAAATATATCATACGATTATGAATGAAAAGCAGTGGAATATTGGAGAAGTAGTAAACAGAAAAAAAATTTGAGTCTTAAATCAGTGCAACAAAAGTTTAAGAAAGTAAATTCTATAAGGCAGTTGCGACGGTGGGCTCATACTTTGAAAGGAGGGAAATATAGAGAAAAAATTTCTAGAATATGTCAATTTACATTGGGAAATTTCAAAGCTGCAATTGAAGCCGGATTGGTCGTTCATAATGAAGACTTACGTAAATGGGCATTATAAGCTCAAAGGCAGATAGGATATGAAGGTATTAGATTTAAAACGGGTGCAGTGTGTTGTACAATCAGTTTCGTCTACAACCCATAGTTACACTATACAACCTCTAATATCAGGTGATGGAGAATTATTTTCACCACTTTTTCTAGTTTTAAAAGAAAAAAGTGTCGAGTTTGGACCAATTGTTGAATCTAATTTATTTCGACATAAAAATGTACATGTTGAAGCATCAAAATCTAGAAAATTGACTTCAGGTATTTATCAACATTTATTTATCGAAAGTAAAATTTTTAAGATGATATTCGCATACTATACAACAACATTAAAAAATATAACTTTTTTTAGATCATTTTAAAATTTGGTTACAAAAAATATATTTTCCATAAGTTGGTTCTAGAAGTATATTATTATTAGATTCTTGGAGTAGGCATTGCCCTAAAATAGTCGAAGAAGTAACGCCCATTAATAAAGAAGTAAATATAAAAAAAATTCCTACAGGAACTACAGGAGAAATTCAACCTTTGGATGTATTTGGCTTTCGCATTTGGAAAAATTATATTAGACATTTTTCAGACAAAGTAATTTTAATGAATTATGATATGGAATTGCATAAACGTAATAATATTATTAAACTGCAATCCCTAGTCCAGAACCAATTTTCATCCCCAAGATATCAAAATCTTTTTAAATATTCTTGGCACAAAAGCGGTTACCTTGAGGTAACCCCTGGAAAATTTGCGAACCCTGTCGACTTTACCTTTGGCGATTCTTGCAAAACGCATTGCGAAATTGAAGGCTGCAGTAATATTGCAATAGTTCGCTGTGCTTGATGTAAAAAATCTTTATGCTTCATACATTTTTTTGAAGACTATCATTATTGTTCATCATTTGACGAATGAATAAAACTAACTATGAAATTTCATGAAACTTATTGAAAAATTTTAAAATACTAGTATTTAAAATGTAACGTTCTACATCATTATAATAAACATTTATTAGCTTATTTATTAGATAATTTAGTAACAAAAAAACAAAATTTTCTATTAATATTATAAGAATTAATCAAATCCATAAACTCCAAACATACATCACATCGTCAAACCAACAGTAAGCTACACCCACAAACTTTAAATACATTCTTAAATGAGTTTGGCTTTTGTGAAATTGGAGTCTTATACAATCGTGGTTTGTGGGAATGGAATATGAGCATGATGGTTTATGGGTTTGGGGTTTGTGGACTGGGTTTGAGATTTATGGTTTTCAGATTTGTGGATATGAGGATTTATGGATTTTTGGGGTTCGTGAGATTGTGAGGTTGGTTAGTGAAAAAATACTTGGAAAATATAGTTTTACCACTATAAAATATAATATGTGTGCAAGCCTCAAAATTCGAAACAAATAGAGATTTGTTGCCCGTTTTATAAAACCATTTTTCCATTATGTTTTATTGCAAAATATCAAATAGAATCGAAGATATTGAAACGTTATTTGGGTGTGACATTCGGGGGTGGTTTTCACCCCCTTAAAGTGCCTATCCGCCGATAAAAAAATACGTGTCTTTTATTTTTTGATGTACTACAATATATTGCAGTATCATCGAAATCGGCGAGGGACACCTGGAGTAGTTTCCCTGTGAGGGTTTCCCACTGCTCGTTGTGCGTGGATCGGAGTCTTCGTAGCTCTTGTTCCAGTTCTATGACTCGATATATTAAGCGAGTCTCCGCAAAAGCTGGGTGACTATCGGGCAACATTTGTCCTGAAACAGAGAAGAGGTCCGGGGTCCTTAGTCCTAGAGTGCTTTTTTTTGTTTTGTTAGTCCAAGGGAAGGTTAAGATGCCGCCCTTGTAGATGATTTTATGTTCAATAATCGTTGTCGTATGCATGTCCTTTCATGTAGCGTGGAATTTCGACGGTCAATGTCGATCCCGTAATCTCGCTGTCGTATCTTGATATTGTAGAGAGAATTGGTAGATGGGGGTCGGGCAAGTATTGCTCGATATCGAACGTCGCATTTCCGTAGGGCTTTCTGAGCTTGTTCCTCTTCGTGGTATTTGACAAAACCATGAGAGAGACGATTTTGTTTGTCTTTTATCGTGTGTATGTATTCTAAGGTTTCAAAACATGCGAAGTGATTGAAGAACTCCTCCTTCAGTTGCTCTTCGGTAGTTTTCTTGCCTTTTACCCAAGATATCTGACAGAAGAGGCGAGTTTCTTCTATGGCATTAGGGTCAGATGTGTGTGGATGTTTTCTTATTGTTGGCTTCGGGTGAGGCGTCTCTTCGCTTCGTCGGTTTTTAATGCGGTTTCCAACAACCAAAGGTCCTTCGATCTTTCGGCTACCACGGCGTCCTTCTCGTTTTTGAAGGTAGTCCTGGCGGTTTGAGTGGTGAAGCCTTCGGATATGGCTTCCACCCTGATGATAGGTCCAGCTTGCTTGAGGCAGGCTATAGGTCCATCAAGCCCTAGGTCCGTTTGATAAGTCGTGGTGACGTTAAGGGCAGGGTTTGCAGAAAGATCCATTTTTAATACTGAAAGGGGAGATATGTGTGAGTTTAGTCGATCTCGGCTAATTGAGGGGGTAGTGCAGGTTGCATTAGAATAGGTGTAGATTCTAAGCGGAGAGGAGAGGGCTAGATTGCTATATAAGTTAGCGGGCTTTCTAGGGTCGTGGTGTCCCGTTTCTTGGCATATCGTGATATGGGATGAGGTCGTTTTCGGGTGAATCTCTTATAGAGGATAAATGAAATGGCACCGAGCAGAATAGTGATGAACTAAAGGGTTACTCTTCCGTACATCTGATGTCGGATGGATTTCTCTTTTGTTCACCTATTTCCTTCATGTCCGCTCAGCCCTTGCGGTGAAAAATGGATCAGTTGGGGCCAGACTTGGTTCCAACAGTGTTGTCTCGCTCAGATACTCCCATAGCACAGGATGCGCAGCGGTAATGTTCAGTTTCATCTCGGGATCATAGACATACTGAGCTTTTGCAGTACGATCCTGAATGTCAGGCAGTTCCACTCATCTGGTTCTAGCCGAACATCCACTGGCGAATCTTAGCATATCCATTCCTTTAATCGTGAGGGTATGGTAAGTTTCACTAGGGCAGGTGATTCGGATGTTCTCCTCCATCCTCACGGAATAAGCATCTATCTATAGTACCTTCTGTTGGAAAACTTCTGGCTGCTGGCTACGACCTAGCCTTACCTGATAGCAGCCGATTTTCCCGTACACAAACACTTGGCTGACGAAGTGGTTTTGAATCTTCTTACTTACCTTCCCCGTTACCGATGCTCCTCCAGGAGGCGAGTCTTCGGGAAGCATGCACGGGTCGGGAACGCTAAAAAAAACTAACACTTGGTATCAACCAAAACCTACTCACGCTTGTGGCTGACCAGCCATCGCTCGACGCAGCCATCTCCGTCGCACTTGCTGCAATAGGAAGGCGGGGATGGGGCACGTCCCACTGTCCCCGTCCTCGTGGAGCTTCTACCTCTCTCTCTCACTGATGCTCCTTCGTAGTGGGTGGCGGCCACGTGGCAGTCACATTTGCAGCGGTGGAGGCGCAGCGCATACCCTATATCACCTAGGTATGCGCGGTGGTGACGTCACTCACTATCCGTGTGTCACGGCTATCACACAACTCACTCGACAGTCTGCTCTATACTCCTCTATCATGGTCGGCATCTTCTCCATCTGTCTTGTTCGAGCTCCGCGCGGCGCGCTATCGATCGCGATCCGAAAAAGGGCGCGAGATTTGAATCTCGCGACGCTATATATATGATTATTCGGACCTTATACCAGCGCCCGTTACCCGTCCCACCCACATTTGGCATCCCCCGGATGCTACATCTGCAAAAAGTAAAGGTGCGCTGTAATAAGTTACCATCACAGCAAAGAAGGTTACGGTTTTTGAAGTTATTTCACCTTACTTTATCTTGAATCGAACCTCTCTTCTTCCCCATTTTCTGCGATGTCTACGTTTTCCATCTGGGTGGGTGGTTCGCCCGATCTGGACACCTGCGCTCGTCCCTGGCGCCGGGGCTTCCACAGATCGGGCAGTATCGCGTCCTCGCTCTCGGAGGTTTCTCCTGCTTTTCTTTCAGGATCTTTTCAGACACCTCTTGCAGTTTCCGCTGCCTTCCAGGCGTCTCGGGTTGCCGGCCTTATAACAACAAGGCAGGGCTCGTCCCGGTAGAGCTCGATACAGCTGTATTCATGGCGAAGATAATTTCCGAAAGTTCTTCAGCCCATGTGGAGTGCCGCTCCTTAAAGTAAGGAGAAACCATCGCCCTTAACGTCCGATGGGCACGCTCTACCTAGTGTGCCTCAGAATGGTAGGGTAGAGTGTTGGTGTGCTGCACACCGCGCTCCATCAAGAAGTCTTCCACAACATGGTTCGAAAATACTTTGTCGTGGTTTGCTAGGAGGACTTCCGGGCACCCAAACCTTTCGATTGAGTTCCCCTACCACCGCCTTTGCATTGGCCTTGCGTATGGGCGAGGCTTCCACACACTCTGTGCACATGCCCTAGAATACCAAGATTTGCTCGAAGCCTTTCAAGGTGCGGGGCAGCGGTCCAATTACGTCTCCGGCGACGGTTTGCCATGGTCTCTCGACGACTCGTCGTCTCATGGGGCCGGCTGGGCACCTCCGTTTCGCTTTTGCCATCAGCTTCTTCTGCTGAAGGTCGGTAGCGACATTTGGTCTAGTTGCAGTCTCTGATTGGGCCTTTGAATCCTACGCGGCTGGGTCACTGTTGCACGCGGCCGCGGTATTTCTCTTATCACCCGAGGAGGGAATGGAAACGATGCCACCTATTCGTTCCTCTACTCCGTTTCCCGAGTAGTTAGGGCAATACCTCGCTAGGTACCCCAGTTGGCCACATGAGTAACAACTCGGTGGCGACTTCTGTTCGCTCGGGGACCTACTCTCCAAGTCGGCGGGTTGCACGTAGTTTCCTCGTCAACTCGCTTCTTGCCGACATGATTTTGCTCCGGGGGCCTTCGTGCTCCCGATCGGCTTGGTAGCTGAAAGCCGCGCCCTCTGTGCGACCCAGCGGAAGCACGCTTCTCAGAATGCTTTATTCTGGAGCTCGCAATCTCTGCGAAATTTTCCTTTAGCAGTTTGAGAAGCAGCTCTTCCAAATCCTTTGATTTGGGGTTTCCATGCTGACTGCTGCCGCCACTTTGCCCTCTTTGGCCTCTCCGTTGGCCTTCGTCGGCGGGTCAGCATGGGGGGACGGCCTATACACCATCTCTGGTAGGAGAGCTGCATCTGGCAGTAGCAGGGGTCTGTACGTCATGGCGTTCTCCAGAATCTGCTCCGCATCCACTGCCAGCTCCAGTAGCTCCTCCACCGTGCGGAAGTCGGTACGGCGTACCATAGCTTGCAGCTGGGGCTTCATATTCCGATGAAGCTGATCCAGCTGCTGCTCGGACAGGGAGGGGGCGACAACTCCCTCGTTAACGTGATGAGGTACGTGATGTAGTCTCTCACTGACTCATCCGCTCCCTGCGTGCGGTTGTCGGCTTCGGCAACTAACCGCTGCTGGTACCTCTTCGTGGTGCCGTAGCAACGTCTCGCTGCTGCTACAAAATCTTGCCACGTGGTCCATTTGTCCTTCTCGTTGCGGTACCACGTGGCGGCCGTGCCCGGGAAGAGTTCAGCTCTACGCGCCAGAGAACCGCATTTGCCACTTTCGGTCCACTTCTCCGATGTCTCTCGAGTGGTTAAATCCCGCCCTCGAGAAACCGGACGACATGCCTGCCGCACTGTCGTTTGGCTAGCTCTTACCTCTCGCCGTGCTCCGGCGGTCTCTCCCCACCCAGGCTGCGTTTCTGGGGCGGAAATCAGCCTGATCTCCGGACGAGCTGGCTGTGGCGATGACGATGGCCTGTCCCAGACTTCTCACTGGTCTGCGACCATAAACGTGTCCACGAAATGCACTTTGTGATTGTTCCTGGCATTTATCACCCTTGTGCTTGATGCCGGGACTCGCTCTGCCTTCCTAGTTGCAGCCATTTCCTTTTGGCACTCCATGACCCTCTCTTCTAGCGATTTCACTTTCGCTATTAGCTCTACCAACAGCGAGCCGACTTCTCTAGGCACCTGGAACACTGTACCGCCGCTCGCCAAGAGATGTAGCATGTCTCCTCTACATCAACGGGGATTGAGTGACTCCTCGCTGTCGCCGTTGGGTCTCGCTAGACCTAATTTCTCTAATTTGCCTCTTGCTTGGAGGTTATGTTGCTCTTACCGTATTGCGCATACGATTTCTGACAATGCGCAACCGATTTCATCTATGCGCAACTGATTTCGCGAGGTTCTGGGCCTTATTTGCCTTTTCTACGCAAATGACGTACGCGTCCCGAAATTGAATGGTTGCGCCAACCTATTTGGCGCACGAGCAAACGATTCCGCGCGAAAAATCAAAATTTCCGTTTTCCGCCCACCGCGCATGTGCAACACCAAAATTAACGAATACGTCCACTTCCTGGAGGGAAAAGCAAAAGAATCCGCTATAGTGATTTTCCAATTTTAATTTTCAGCTTCTGCGCATGCGCGTGTTCAAAATCGTTACGCGCGCAATAAAACTAACCTCTCGCGCAAGCGTTTACGCAGCTTTATTTCTCTAACCTCGAAATTTCCTTTCGAGCAACGAATTCACTCCGACATGCACGTATGCTGCCGACAAAGAGACGAGGCTGTAAAAAACACTTACTAACAAAAATCATAAATAAATAATAAATAATAAATAAATAATAGATCTATTATAATCTTATCTATTCTCTTTATCGTCCTCGCTAAATACTTCACAATGCTCGGCCTTCGAGAGTTTTTAATTTGATCTCAACGAGGTCCTTGTTTAAGGCTGCATTGCAGTGGTTGGTTTCCAGGTGAGTTATGCATTGGGCAAGCTGTTTGTTGTAGGTTCGTGTAGGTCCGTGCTCTTTAAGGAAATCGTGCAAATGTAAATGGATCATGACCTTCCAGTTCCCTCTCCGGATCCGAATGGAGGGCAGCTTCTCGTAATAAATTCCCGGATTAGAGTTAATGGGGGTTGGGTTGGGTTATTTCATACTGGGGTGGTGACGATATTGCTTGGGGAATCACGAGGCGAATGTAAATGGATCATGACCTTCCAGTTCCCTCTCCGGACCCGAATGGAGGGCAGCTTCTCGTAATAAATTCCCGAGTTAGAGTTAATGGGGGCTGGGTTGGGTTATTTCATAATGGGGTGGTAACGATATTGCTTGGGGACTCACGAAGCGAAATGTTGTCATCCAGGTTTAGACTACAGGCATCTGAAATCAAATCGTATGATACAATGAGAATCGTCAAATCACCCCCTTCTTATTTTACTTATCGCCTCGGCAAGTAACATTGGTATAGTCAGTTAGTATCACTGTCCGATGGAAAGACGATTTTCAATTTATCTGTATTTTTCCTGATTGTTTCTCCGTTGGGTAGCTCTAACAGGACATTGTTTGTGCCTAGTATTGCTTTAATCCTCAGTAGTTTCTTGTAATAGCTGTCGAATTTGGAGGTGCGAGGTTCTAGCTTTACCCAGGCGTAGTTGCCCACTGCTCCCTTCAGAGGCTTTACCCGTCGATCATATCGGATTTTTTACTTTTCTTTCGCTTTGATTTGACTGGCGGCAGCTTGGATTTTCATTTCATCTAGTCTGGTGACCAGGTCCCGAAGGTATAGGTTGTAAGTCCTTAGCTGGTCAGCAGCTGGCATTCGAGTAGGAAACGTTGCCAATCGGCCGTAAACTAGCTCGAATGGGGTGAAGTTGGTGTTAGTGTGGATGGTGGTATTATATGCAAAGATGGCAAAGGGAGCTAAAGTATCCCAATCATCGTATTTCTTCGAATAGGTCCTGACGAAGTCCATAAGTGGGCCGTGGCTACGCTCGAGCGATTCATTTGTTTGTGAATGGTAAGCTGACGTCGTAAGATGGTGGATCCAGAATAGACATATGAGTCCCTCGACGATTTCAGAAAGGAAACTCGTGCCTCAGTCCGATAGGATGGCTCTGGGTGCTCCGAATTGACATATAAGGTATCGAGCTAGGACGTCAGCGATGGTCGAAGCCTTTATATTAGGTATGAGGATAGGATGAAGTATCTAGTTAACCGGACAAGCCATTGTTGAATCTGAAAAAAAAGGTAATGAATAAATTCTTTAATAACAAAGCCCATATATATTTTTAAGGGTTCAAATTTATTTTATCATTAAGTTGTATAATTACCTATTATTTAAAACTATATTATGCAGCTATTTGAGATTCTGGTCTTGCAGTCTATTATATTTAAAAAATCCTTCTGAATTAGAAGCTGGCATGTCATTGCCGTAGGATTTCTTTTTAAAAAAGCAAGGTAATGGTCAGAAAATTTAGGAGCACCTTTGAAATTGTATTGTTTATGGAATGTATGAGCTACTTTTCCTGAAAAATATTTTAAAATTGTTTTTTAATGAAAAATCTAATTTGTTAATGTTACTTTTATTAAAATTCCAATGTTTTCTTGCAATTTTATTTTTAACTTTTTTTCTAAAGCCTTTATAATGACCATTACCTTGCTTTGTTAAAACAAAAATTCATAATATAGTTTAAAATTATAGGTAATTATACACCTTAATGATAAAAAAATTTTAACTCTTAAAAATATATATTGGCTTTATTATTAAAGAATTTATTTACTACCTTTTTTTCAGATTCAACCATGGCTTGTCAACTTAAGGGAGGGTGACACCTTTAAATCCCTCCAATCAAAACGATCTGTAAAAGAGAAATTTGACTTATTAATAAAGTTTGTAACTAATATACTAAAAGTATGTTACATTTATAATACAATAAGCAAAAAATGGAAGTTCTAGACCCACTTCGTCCCAATATATGGACATTTCAAAATTGAGACTTTGGCGTAACCTACAGGTCCACAGAGGTGATGGATTTTAATACGGTTGGGCTAAAATTGTTGGTATTTTATGTAGTTTATGATGGAAGAGTTGTACGTATCAAAATTATTTGAGTAAACAATTTTGTCAGCAAAAAACTGCTTAAAATTCATAAAAATTCAAAACTATGAGTTTTAATCAGTTTTTGGCTAAAAGAAATTATTTACTGATATAATTTTGATAAGTACAACTCTTCAGCTCTAAACTACATAAAATACCAACAATTGAAGCCCAACTGGATTAAAATCCATCACCTCCATGGACCTGTAGCTTACGCCAAAGCCTAAATTTTTAAATGTCCTTATATTGGGACAAAGTAGGTCTAGAACTTCCATTTTTGGTTTATTGTATTATAAATGTAACATACTTTTATTATATTGGTTACAAATTTTATTAATAATTCAAATTTCTCTTTTAGAAATCATTTTGATGGGAGGGATTTAAAAGTGACACCCCCCTTAAGTTACATCGCATGGTTAATAAATGGTAGTTTCCCCTTGGAGTGGTGCGGAGTTTCCACACGGTATCAATAAACACCTTGTCAAAGGCTTCAATTGGGATGCCGGTGATAATCATAGGTTCTCGTGTATTAATCCTTTCGATTTTCTTTTCCTGGCAATGAGGGCAGCGTCTAACGTAGTCAAGGACATCATTGCGCATCCGGAGCCAGTAGTATCTTTCGCGAATCTTGCAGTAGGTTTGATTTACCCCCTTGTGTCCTCCGTTGTGTGGGTAGCTCCACTTCCCCATAACATACCGTGACATTAATGGGCGTATCGCTGAAGGTGTCAATTAGTTCTTCGATTAAACTTCCTGGGTGGAATTCGTCTATCAGATCGCCACAGCGAGCAAATCGGAATCCGGAGAGATTCTTTCGCAGGGGAACGGTGTGGTAAGAATTTGGCCCATCTGGGGTTTTTGGCTCTTCCAACTTTTCGGTCGATAGCTCCAATTTCCGTCAATAAAATCCCATTGGGGTTACTTGTTATGCAGTCCTTAGAGACGAAATGTATAATATTATCCCTTTTATAGGTAAGACATTGTCGAGATCATATTACGTTGTTGTTCAAGGTGAGGGGTTGTTTGGCTCTTCGATCAAGGATGGGAATCGAATCGGAGGACAACACCTCTGTGGGCGAGTCGGTTGATGTGGATCTGCTTGGTATTGGTTTAGTGGATCGTATTGTTGGCACATGGATAAAAACAACCCTAATATTTCTCCAAGGGGCTGGTTGAACTCTAGGTTGGCTGTTGATCGTTCAAGTACCTTCTCGCTCTCTTCTCTTATTTCCCCTAGGTTTGGAAAATGGACTGATCGACGTGGGCCTCCTGTAATCATCGGAGTGCTCTTGGCTGTAGGCGTAGTAGGTTCCACTGAGGGAAGTCGAGATGTCGAGGGGTTGTTTTGTATTTCGGAAAGCATATGTTTATTGTCGGATAGGTCGGATTCTTGTTGGCCATATTCGGTGAGGGTTCGCCTGACCAGGTCCTGGATCCTTCCGGCCATGACAGAGTCGTCTTTGGTCAGAGGGTCCATTGGATCCCGGTCATCCCGCAGGGTCTGTATGTCCTCGTCTACCCTGTCTCCATCGGTTAAATGCTTCGAGAGGTTAATGATCTCCCTTTCTTCCTCAGGGGCTGCAATGGGTTTGTCTTGGTGGACGCGGATGCTCTCCTCGAAATGATGGAATGACTTTTGCAACTCCTCCCGAGTTAGACTGGTAGGATTTTCTTCATCCTCGTGTCCCGTCTCGCTTACCGGGACGCCGGATATCTCGACTTTAACTTGGTTACTCACAACGGATTCGTCAATAGACCTTTTATCTTTCTCTTCCGCAGATGAGGATTGTCCCTCTTCGGATGACGGCTCGGTGTCATCGATTCTTAATCCGCTGTGTATTGCCTATAGGGGTCAATCATCAGACTCGGAGTCCAGTTCGACTCTAGTGGACGACAAGATGGTACTGGAGGAAGATCTGAATTGAGGCCCCAAAGACACATCTATTTGAATGGGAGGACGAGTAGGGGAATTGTGCTCCTCTGAATCACATGGTAGGTTGGCCGTCCCGCTGGCGTGCCTGTTTGTTTGTGTTGTGATTTCTTTTATTTGAGTCCGGTACGGGGGTGTTGATTGGGTCTGTTTTGAGTTTTCCCCGCGTACGTTGGGCTACGGTGCTATGATCGAGCACGGGGGCCTTCTTTCGATTCTTGGCCACGATGGGCCGTCCCGGTTTCTTTGGGATATTGCTGCCAGGTTCTGGAGCGGAAACTAATCGAGGTCTTGGTTTCTGGCCATTAACACTGGTGGGTATCAGAACTCAGGTGGAATTCCGGTTTAGACCCTGACCAGATGGTTTTGGTATGGTAGGGGTGAGCTTCTCTTCTTTGAGGGCGAAAATCTTGATTTCCGGCAGAGCACGATTTATGTCTTCCTCCATGGGTTCTTCTACCGGGTTCCGGGAAAGGGCAGCGGCGTTGCAATTAAGCTTTCCGGGTTTATATTTGAAGGTATACTCATACCTCATACTATGCATCCAATTCAGGGGTTCGTGGTCGGCAACTAATGTAAATTTCCTACCAAGTAGGTAAGGCCGGTAATAGTTAAGGGCATACAGTACTGCGAGGCATTCCTTTTCAGTCGTACTATAGTTCTTTTCAGCCTTGTAGAGTGTCCTTGATAAGAATAAGTCCGGATGTTCCTCGACCTCTTGAATCTGACTCAGTACAGCTCCGATAGCCACATTGGACGCATCCGTCGATAGAATGAAGGGTTTAGTGAAGTCAGGTAAAACCAGAATGGGCTTACAACATAACCGCTACTTGAGGTAATTGAAGGCTTCCTCCTGGGCTTCTCCCCAATTGAATTCCATCCCCTTTTTGGTGAGGTCGTACAGGGGTTTGGCTATCTTCGAGTAATCCTTGGTGAATCGCCTATAGAACCCTGTAAGTCCGAGGAATTCTCTCACATTCCGTACCCTCGTTGGATGAGGAAATTCTTTAACGGCCTTTATCTTATTGGGGTCAGGTTCAAATCCACGTTCGCTTATTATATGGCCGAGGAAGGCTACCTCTTACCGGAGAAAGTGCACTTTATCGGGTTGTAAAACCAAGTTAGTCTGTACTAAACGAGAAAAGAATTATCTTACTCTTTTGTCATGTTCCGTGAGTGTATTCGCGTGGATTAGTACGTCATCCATGTAGACCAGGGTTTCTTTACTATCCAGTTCTCTTTTCAGCTGGTCCATGAGTCGCTGAAAAGTAACTGGTGCGTTCTTAAGTCTCATGGGCATTTGTTTGTACTCGTAATGTCCTCCTCGGGTAGATAAGGCTGTCTTCCATTGATCTTCGGGTGCCATTCTGATCTGATGGAATCCTGAGGCAAGGTTGAATACTGAGAAATACATGCCCCCCCCCCCCAAATTGATCTGGTATGTCAGTGATATTAGGGAGTGGGTACGCATCCCCGACCGTCCTCTGGTTGAGATTGCGGAAATCTACTACCATTCTCCAGCGTGAATTACCTTGGGAATCCAGTTTCTTGGCAACGATCCAGATAGGTAAGTTACTTGGGCTGCTGATCCCGTCTCAGAGATATCCTTGTATGTTCTTTTCGATAAATTCCTTGTGCAACACGGGGTAACGGTATTGTTCCGCGTTGACTGGCATGTTATTTTCTAATGGAATGTAATGTTCCACAGCGTTGGTGCAAGGTAACGGGTCCCCCGGCAACAAGAATACCTCTGGAAAATCCTCCAATAGCTTGGGGATGTGTGCCCTTTCCTCTTAATTGAGGTGTCTAACATCAATGAGGTCCTTTAAGCAGGAGACACGGGTCTCTTTATCCATAATGGGGTTGTTTGCGGTGATGGGAATATCTTCTTCCGCTCCGGGTTCAAAATCTAGGGAAGCCTATTCAAAGGGTATGAGTTCCTTTGCGTCCACCTCGAAGGTTACGTCTTCCTCCCAAGTGTTGATGGCCATCACGTGACAGCCTCCATCGTCTTGAACTTTAACTATGCCTTCACCGTGATAGACATCGTCATAGCCGAGATCGATCCGTGGTAGGAATCCTTCCTTTTGAGATTTGTTTATAACATTGATGCGCACAACTTGTCGAGTCCTGGGAGGTATCGTATATCTTATCCTGGTGTCCGGGTTACTTTCAGAATTGATGGGCTCGGACCCCCCGGTTATTGATGTATCACCGAGCGCTTCCCCTGAATGTGGATCGATGAAAGGAAGAGGGTGCATAACATCCCCACTAATCATAAGGGCGTTGTAGTGGTATGATACGACAGATTGCTCTCGTTTTCTTGTCCAATCGGGAAGTTATTTCCTACTACTACAAACGTGACTGGACGTTCCCTCAAGTGTACGTTGCCGTGCCATAGGTGTCAATCAAGTGATCACTTATCCCGACAAGAGGGACAGCTTGACTGGGTCTACCAGAACATCCGTATGGAGCGCCCCGATTTTAACGATGTTGACCGCAGCTCCGTTATCGATCACAAATTGGAGCCATGGGTGATGTTCCTCGGGGACACGCAGCCGCACTACTGGGGTCATCCTCCCGTCTCTCGGCACCGTCATCTGGCCCACAGAAAGCAACCCTGTGTGCTGGTGTCGTTTCAGTATGTAAATCTTGTTGGGAGCGGGGTTCGACTGCGCACTGCTTGCTGCCACGGTTAGCCGGCTCGCCTCCTCCAAGTTTAAATGACGCCACTGCCAGAAGCAGCCCTCCTACCAGAGATGGCGTATAGGCCGTCTCCCCATGCTGTTCCGCCGAAGAAGGCCAACCGAGATGCCAAAGAGGGCTAAGTGGCTGCTGCGGTCAACTTGAAAGCCTCCAAATCAGAGGATTTCGAAGAGCTTCTTCACAGGCTGCTAAAAGAGAACTTCGCAGAGATTGTGAGCTACAGAGTAGAGCCGCCTGGGAAGCAGCCATCCGCTGGGTCGCGCAGAGAGCGCGGCTTTGAGCCACCAAAGCAATCGGGAGCACGTTGTTCGCGAGGGAACTATGTGCCACCCGCCAACTTGGAGATTAGGTCCCCGAGGAAGCAGAGGCCGCCGTTGAGTTGTTACTCACGCGGCCAACTGGGGTGCACAGAGAGGTATGACCCCAACTGCTCGGGGAACGAAAAAGAGGAACGAATAGGTGGCATCATTTCCATTCCCTTCTCGGGTGACAAGAGAAATACCGCGGTCGCGTGCAGCAGTGGCTCAGCCGCGAAGGACTCAATGGCCCAATCAGAGTCTGCAACTGGGCCAAATGTCGCTACCGGCCTTCAGCAGAAGAAGATGAAGGCAAAAACGAAACGGAGGTGCCCAGCCTGCCCCATGAGACAACGAGACGTCAAAAGAACATTGCAGGTCGTCGCTGGAGACGTAAATGGACCTCTGTCCCGCACCTCGAAATGCTTCGAGCACATCTTGGTATTCCAGGACATGTGCACCGGGTATGTGGAAGCCTCGCCATACGCAAGGTCAATGCAAAGACGGTGGTAGGGGAACTCAATCAGAAGGTATTCCTCCGATTTGGGTGCCCGGAAGTCTTCCTAGCAAACCACGACAAAGTGTTACCGAACCATGTTGTGTAAGACTTCTTGAGGGAGCGCGGTGTGCATCACACCAACACTCCACCCTACCATCCTCAGGCACACAAGGTAAAGCGTGCCCATCGGACGTTATCGATGATGGTTGCTCCTTACTTTAAGGAGCGGCACTCCACATGGGATGAAGAACTTCCGGAAATTATCTTCACCATGAATACGGCTGTGTCGAGCTCTACCGGGACGAGCCCTGCCTTGTTGTTATATGGCCGGCAACCCGAGACGCCTGGTAAGCAGCTGTAACTGCAAGAGGTGTCCATCCTGAAAGGAGAGCAGGAGAAACCTCTGAGAACGAGGACGCGATACTACCCGATCTGTGGAAGTCCCCGCGCCAGGGACGCGCGCAAGTGTCCAGATCGGATGAACGACCCACCCAGACGTAAAACGTAGACATCGCAGAAAACGGGAAAGAAGAGAGGTACAATTCAAGATAAAATAAGGTGAAATAACTTTAACAACATTATACAGCGCCCCTTTTCTTTTTGCAGATGTAGCATCCGGGGGATGCCAACTCTGGGTGCGGGGTGTAACGGGCGCTGGTATAAGATCGAAATAATCATATATACAGCTTCGCGGGATTCGAATCTCGCGCGCTTATTCGGATCGCGATCGAATGCGCGCCGCGCGGAGCTCGAACTAGAGAGACGCAGAAGATGCCGACCATGATAAGGTAGGATAGAGCAGACTGTCGAGTGAGTGTGTGAGAGCGATGACACACAAAAAAAGTGAGTTTCGTGACCACCGCGCATACGTACGTGTAGAGCGTGTGCGCCGCGCCTCCACCGCTGCAAGTGTGATCGCCACAGGGCCGCTACCCACTACGAAGGGGCATCAGTGAGAGAGAGAGATAGAAGCTCCACGAGGACGGGGACAGTAGGAAGTGCCCCATCCCTGCCTTCCTGTTGCAGCGAGTGCGACGGAGAAGGCTGCGTCGAGCGATGGCCGGCCATCCACAAGCGTGAGTAGGTTCTGGTTGGTACCAAGTGTTACCGTTAGTGACGGACGCGTGGGCATTGCCCCCCGTCACTAGGAAGCAACGCTGCTGTGCAGCGACTGCATGCGTCCGTGTTGCGAAGCGAGTGAGCCGGCAAAACGCGCCGGCTACCGACAAGTCTCGGCCTACGCATTATCATGTCTTATTTCTTTGAATAAACTTTATTCTAGTTTTACTTGAATTGTCGAGTCACGATTTTGATTTAGAGTGTCCCGTCCCGTGCATACTTCCCCGAATACCGCCCTCTACCATTTGTAGCTGCAGCTAGTCGTAGGCCTCGCCTCCTAGAGAAGCATCGTTAACGGGAAAGGTTAGAGAAGATTCAAAACCGCTTCGTTCGCGAAGTACTGTTGTACGGGAGAACCGGCTGCTACAGGTAAGGCTAGGTCGTAGCCAGCAGCCGGGAGTTTGCCAACAGAAGGGACTATAGGTAGAGCCTATAGCGCCAGCTCTAGTAAGAAGCGGCTTAGGCTTTCTACAATAGTAGCTTGGCGCACGTGTTCGTTACCTGTGCCGTCGCGTTCCCTCGCGGCCACAGCGGGATTCTCCAACGGCGAGCTCCCCGTGTATCGGAGACACGCGGATAATACCCAGTATACCCAAAGGGGAAGTTCGACAACCCCTAGAGTTCTACCCCGTTAGAGTATTGGAAGTAATATACGCGAAAAAAATTATGAGAGAGCCGATGAGAGATGCCATGTGACTAGATGCCATGTGAGATGCACTGCCGCATGAGAATAAGCCGCGTGCGCAGCCCAAGCGACCTCGTGGCAAACATGCTACAGACTCTGTTGCCTTTTGAGTAGTAGCCGCGTGAGACGATGCCGTGTAGATCCGTGTAGTGCGTGACAGAGAGACTGAACTTGCCTCTCCCATGCGAACTGCTGAAACAGAGCACGGAGACTTCCGACGTGGCCAACCGTTGTATTGAGAGACGTGAGCGCGTGAGCCGTACAAGATGTACAAGCGCCTCATGGCGAGCAGGCTGTACGGCAATACCAGCGGCCGCGTGGCGAGCACGCTGTACTGATGTTGAGAGAATGAGACGCCGTGTACTAAGTACAAGCGACAGCGTGGCGAGCACGCTGTACGTACGAAGACTGAAAGAGTATGCCGTGTACGAAGTACAAGCGGCCGCGTCGCGAACACGCTGTACGTTCGAAGACTGAGAGAGTATGCCGTGTACGAAGTACAAGCGGCCGCGTCGCGAGCACGCTGTACATGTGTAAAAGTGAGAGAGACAGCATGAGGATTTGCCATACTCGGCTAATCAGTGTATCGAGTCTGCTGTTCCGTAGAGAACAGCTCGTGAGTGCTACCGTCGCGCGACCGCCTGCTGAGTTGCACCTATAGTCG
>JAYJLV010051308.1:9763-19794 GCA_036873485.1 Torymus texanus
TTTTCCGTACAATTATGAAATAAATAAATAAATAAAACCATACAATTCCATTTCATCCAACAACTACAACCTACAACTCACCCCCTTCAACTCGGCTCTTAAACACTCAATAAATGAACGACACCAAACTCTTAAAAACGACGACGTCTGCGGCAATGGCTAGCTATTACACCTCTCTTTCTCTCTCTCTAGCCACTGCTACTTACTACTACTTACTATTCCTCTCGCGTATATCCTCTCGCGACGTTTCTGAAATTTCAAAGCACCGCGCTACGAAGAATCTGGCGCGGAAAGAAGAAGCTTTCGCACTCGAGCGTTACATAACGTGCCCAGTACGGAGGGGGGGGGGAATTTCATAAACTTTCGGTGAGCGTCGCGTCTGGAAAGTTCGAGACTGGACGTGAATGGGAGATCGGACGATAGCCGTACGCGGTTACCGTACGCGACGTCCCTTCCAAAAACAAATGGCTATAGTGGTAGGTATGTATAGTATAGTGGAGAAGGTTTAGATGGTTGAAAGGACAATAGGGTGGAAAGGGTAAGTGAGATAAGCGATTTTTAGGGGGTGGTACTGGCGCAGGTGTATATTTTCGATGAGGTAAATATTTGCTGATGTTGTGGGTTGATGTAAATAACTATGCGCTGCTGCGTAGTGATATTTACTGATGTAAATTATTATTGAATAGGTATATTTTCAATTTGGAATTCGTTGCGGTTAAAAATAAAATCGTTAACGTCACGAGGTTTACTTTACTTTTATATAGGCATATACGTACAAATAGAAAAACAATAAAAATCTTATACACTTGAAACGCAATACTATATGGTATCGAAAAATCAATATCTAAACTTTTAACTGCGCAACGCGCGTTTCATTTGTTTTCTAATGTATACGGAAAATCGATATAATGTAAAACTACTTTAGATTGCATTTTTCACACATATATACTAAAAAAATTTCAATAATTCAGGTCACCTCGAAAAAAATTTCATCAATACTATATACTCATTTAGAATCGGAAACCAAATAAACCACATACCATCTACAATATACTTGTCAAATTACTCACTCACCAAATAACGTCCAAATACTTCCCTAAAATTCCCGCACCCACGAACCGACATACTTCTCCGCACATACAAGCCACATTAAAACCATCCTTGCGGCTATAGAAACTCTCATAGTAGCCTATCTCAGAAGACAAACTGTCATCATGCCCGACATAATTCCTTCGTCCAACATCACACACACACACATAGAGAAAGAGAGAGAGAGAGAGAGAGACGTAAAGTTTGATTCGCTTCGCGGTTTCCTACCTTGTGGCCAAACTCTCGCATATTTGTGTTTACCAACTGCGCGCAGCTTTGATCCCACACTGTATATACAGTGTATATATATATATATACAAGTAGGTATATGATAAAGTGACGATCGACCGCTACCCTCGTGTTATATATATATATATATATATATATATACACACACTTAGATTTTGTTAGAAGGGAGTAGTCAAATCGTCCGCGATTACAAAAGGCAATTAAGAGAGGAAACGAAGGAGAGAGGAAAAAGTTCGAGACGCGCACTTAAGTTCTTTATCACGAAACACGCGCTCGCATTCTAATTCGTATCGACCGCTTTCTCATTCTCTCTCGCCCAATTTGCCTGCGTGCGTGCTACGAGCAGAAAGAACGAAGAGAAAAGAGAAAAGTACAGTAAGAGAACTTTTTCTTCCTTTCGTCTCTCCGGACGTTTCGCGTAATCCTCGTTCCTGATCCTCTCTTCTCTTCTTTCAATTTTATTTATCCCTCGCGACTCTTTCTACCGTTCGGGCACTTTTTCTCTCTCTCTCTCTCTCTCTCTCTCTTCGCTTAAGAGGCTTCTCGGACGTGATCGCGTTTTTTTATTGTTTCCCGGTTTCGGGAAATACTGTAATTCAGACATCGTAAGCCGCCACTGCCGCTGCTGCTGTTGAATCGATTCCTCTCTTCTCTTACTACAGTATTTATCGTTACGCTTTGTGACTTCACTAAGTGAACATAGATTCTTTCTAGTATTATTATAGGAAAGTTTATTACTTTTTCGGGTACGCGTTAATTGTAAAAAATTCCAAGACGCGCGAGTTGAAAGAGTTCCTTCTTTTCGTCAATGAAAGCGTGTATTGTATACATACCGTAAGAAACGTATATTAAAGCATCAAAAGGCTACGGGATACGCGCATTAAAATAAAATAAACGCAAATCCCTCGTCTCTGATCCTTCCCATTTTCCATATATATACATATACACACTCAGTCACATATACTTCGAACATGATCCTCTCCCGACGGTTTTCTCGTTATACCTCGTAAAATCGCCTCTCTCTCTTTCATCGGAAAAAGACGGCGCGCACAGCTTATATATCGTTCGGAATGATTTATATTCGACGACTCTGCCGCATACGCGTGGGCGCGGCTCTCTCTCTCTCTCTTTCTTTTTTTTTCCTCTCTCTCTCCCTCTGCGAGAGTCGAGTCGTATAATAACGCGCGAGCTTTTCGTTTCCTATAAAGGATCCCCGTGAATTAGTCGCAGTATCGGTTACGTTATAGGGATTTGGTGAATTAGGAGGTAAATATAGTACTACATCATTAATAGATGCTATAGAATCGATAATAAATAGGTGTATTTTTATAGAGACGCAGCAGTAGTATTAAATAAAATAATCTCATTTTCCTGGTTTCCAATTCCATTTTCTTCTTTTTCTTTTTTATACGAGATCCTATATAGGAGAGATAACGACAAGAATAATACCTTCACTGTCTCTCGACGATGATGAGCGAACGAACGCTCGGTAATGGAGAGAAAGCAAGAGAGCCGAGAGCGCGAAATTGAATCTCAAAAACTGCGTTATATACCAGCACGACGCACGAGCAAGCGGCAATTTCCCAATTTCCCTCGGCTAATCTCTCCTGATTTATCCGGAGTCTCATGCATGCGAATAGCAAGGGGAGGATGAGAGAGAAAAAGAGAAAGAGAGAGAGAGAGTGTACGCGCGTCGCGCTCGTGATTTTCCTCAGAACGTAAAGGATTTGAGGATTTTTATGGACGAACGAAGAGCTGAGGATTTTCTATATATGCGCGACTGCAGATATGGATTTTCATTTCCACGCGCGTACGCGACGCCCCACGTTGTGAGTGCGTATTCCGAGCGTCTTGGATCGATCGGTTTCCTCTTGCAAGAGAGAGAGAGAGAGGATGGGAGTTGGGGGTCTAGATGCTTCTTTGAATAAATTTAGGAAGGCGGAGCGCGAACGTATGTCAGTGCTGCTCGTGGGACTGTTTGTTTTAAGTACCTTGGATTTTTCAAAGATTTTCTCTACTCTAGGTGGAGTTGAAATGCTGTATTTTCATTGAAAATATAATTTTACTAATTTATTCAATTTTTAGTTACAAGTAAAGTATATTACGTTTCTTATTAAAAAGAATTTTCCACACAATAGATAGTTTAATAAACAACTAAACTTTTCAAATAAATCTAAAAATAAATAATCTACCCAAAGCACCTGTGAACCATATATACAAACCTCTATATATACACCTTTCCATTACCCATACGATTAACCTTCTTTCCACTCTACACAGCAACAACCTCAATCAACCCATATCAAAATAATCCCACGGCCAATCGCGATCCCAACCACCACCTCTCTCTCTATATATATACATCGCCTTCTCTGCGCACTCAGACAACCAAACACGTATAAACTCTATACACAGCGTCCTGCGCATCTTAATTAAATCATACACCGACGCGCGTCCCGAGCAAACAATCGCGCGGTGTAGTAGCCACAGTAGCAGCAGCAGCAGCAACGTACACACACACACCCACACATATATACATATACATCCCGCTTGGGAACCGTAGTACCTATAGGAGTAGTAGTAGTAGTAGTAGTCCGTCCGCTCGATGAAGCTCGCGGAAAGTGCAATGAACGTTACGACTTGCCTTTATATCCTCCCTTGCGCTGCTGTGCTATATACACCGTCGCCCACCCGTGCGGCTTTCATAAACGCGTTATCCGCCTTTGTGTGTTTCGGCGAAAGTTCACGGAAGCTGCTGCTGCTGCTGCTAGCTGCTGCAGTCGTTTGGTCTTTTCTTTTTTTTTTTTAGAGAAAGAGAGAGAGATGAGTGGAGAGGTGGGAGCAATGGGAGTTTGTTAAGGGGATGCGGCAGCAGCGGCAGTAGAGTTTGTTCGCGAGCTCGCGCGCGCGCGGTTAATGAGACGTTCAAGGTGTATGTATATAGAACGAGCAAAGCAGAATGGCGGCGAGGATTAAAGGGACTCGGCAGATTAGGATTTGTCTAATAGGTATGGAGATGAGGCAAGTGGATTGTGGAGAGAACTGAAAGTATATATATATATATACTTGATAAGGATGGCTGTGTCAGGTTTTATGTGACTAGGGTGGTTTGTCGGTTGTTATGAGTAATTCATAATGGATGCATTTTTTCGTAGTGTATATAATAACAAGCATGTTATACCTTGATTCGTGAACTTTTATCCTTAAAAAATGTATTTTTATATATATTATGTATCTTATAGGAAATCCTCTTTCGACCTTTTCATTATTATAGATTACAATATTATATATAAACATATCAGCCGTCAAAACAAGTACATTTCAGCTACATATTACACATATAATATATGTATATTTATAAAAAGACCTAACCGACCAAGTAACATAATATTTCATTATATACGATATAATAATCCACGTGAAAATTCTTCTCATAGATAACCCGCGCACCAAACATACATATATACATACCCCAGCATATCGAATCTCTCCAACAGCATATACGGGTAATGGAAAAATTACAGTCCACGCGTTCGCGCATGAAATTACTCTCGAGCTCGGTTGCTCCGGAATCTCTCGTATATCGTATACGTTACTCTGCTACACGCACACACGCGCGATCATCAGTTTCTCCAATCGAGCGTGCCGAAAATTACGTCACGTCGTTTATTTTTCTTCTCGACTGTGCACTGCAGTAATGCTGCTTGCGTGCATCGCAACGTAGCTGTAATTAGGAAGTTTCGGGTACACGTGTATATATATAGTGCAGTATATAACGACGAAAGTTTTTGGAGTTGTGCGACGAGTTGTTAGATATATATGCTTCATCCTTTTATTATTATACGTTGTACATATAAAGAAAGGAAAATCATTGGTACGAGTGTATTACAATAATAACTTTATTATTATATAATTATAGGAACGTTGTACGCATGACAATAAAACGAATAAAAAAAAAAGAAAAATCATATAATACCTAATCGAACGGGTCTCGTTTATTCGTACCCGCAAAACCTGTGGCTTCGAAGACGCGCCATCGTCGTCGTCAGTGGAGTATAATTAATCTCGTTATGAGGTTTCCGCGGGGCGCGGCAATTACCCCCGGAACTCGCTCGTTACGTAATCCCCGATCGTATATATGTATATATACATACGACATCGGGCGATTTCATTCTATGACTGGAAACCTTTGCGCGTCACGTCTGGAAAATATGGATTTTAAATTGCGCATGTATATTAGTCTACATAAGTTGGAGAGAAAGGATCGATGGACAGACGTGAGATGTTAAGTCTTTCATACCCCCGAGCTATTGCGTCATAAATATTTATACGTATATGCATTATGTGTATATATATATACGTGTGACGGATTTTACTTACTCACAAAGCAACTTTGTAGACACAAAAACCCGTCAATCTATGATGCGTTTATTCACTCGCTCTCTTAAAAATACACGCGTATATCGCCAGCAACGGTATACAAAAAGATGCGACAATCGCTATAGGGACATCTTTAAGACGCTTCTTATCGCTCGCGTTACCGGTTTCTTATCGTCCGCGTATAATACGCGCGGTGAGGTAAACAAAAGCGTGGGGGGATTCCCCGATATATATATATATATATACACGTGTGTGTGTATATATATTACGAAGCACGCGATTACGGCCATTGTACCTGGCCTTCGACGTGATTGGAAACCGCGATATAGACGTATGCAAATGCGCTAGGGATCGAATAATTTATCGGGGAATTTGCTTCTGTAGGTTCCAGTAAGTTTATTATTATTATTTTCACATATATATAGTGAAAGCGAGGGAGGAAGGGAGATAAAAAGAGAGAGAGAGGCGCTGTCGATCGAAAGATAGATAGATAGACAGTCGAAGAGAAGCGAAGAGTTTGTGTTTGGGTTCGAGGATTAAGACGAGACGAAGATACTATACCAGATCGTATCGTGATGTTTCGAGGAGTGTTTGTACAGTACAACGTACATATATATATATATATATGTACATATTTACCATTGATTTTAGAGGATTTTAATACCCATCAGAAATTCGTTATCTCTCACCGAATGGGAAAGCAATGAGAGCTATATATATCGAACGCCAATCAGTGAGCGTTTTATATACGACCAACGATCATTCAGCCACATAAAAATCAAACCATCATACAATCATATATATACATACGAGAGGGCTTGAAAAAAAAACCAATATAAAACTCATTCGACGTGAACCTTTACATATATATAGACATCCAATCAACCTCTCACGTTGCGCTGCGTTGCGTTGACGTCCCGTATAAATTTTATTCAATTTAACGATCTCGTACCTCCTACCTCTTTATAATCAATCCGAAAAAAAATATTTAAAAAAAATGTCTCGTTTGGTATTATACTATACTTTTAGTCGCGAAATTGAAAAATGACGCGGAGGTATGTTGAAACCTCTACTTCGTCTTCTTAGCATGTATGCAGGTAAGTGAAATGTAGGCCGACGGAGGAGCGCAGAAACGAGAAAGAGAGAGAGAGAGCGATTATTATTTCATAGAGTACTTGTTTCGCGAGTAAGGTAAGAGAAAGAGTTTAGGCATACTGCAGGTGCGAGTAAAGGTTGTCGGTCTAGTTTTTTTAAAGTACAGGTTGTTCACATTCTTTATTTTTTCGCGACACGACTGTAAAATAAGCATGGGCTATAATCGAAAACCAGAATGAACGTATATATATAGTTACAATCCGTTCGTTCACCCCGCACTGAGCGAGTCCGGAATTATTCATCGTACCTCTTTATCCCCTCGCGCCGTCGATTTTTGCATAATTTCAGAGATCTCTCGACTCTCTCTCTCTCTCTCTCTCTCTCTCTCTCTCTCTCTCTCTTGCAGGGGTGAAAATCATCCTTGCCGCGTGCGCTACCGGAATTAAAAGGCCGCCTCCGGGGGAAGGCAAAGACGTACCGAACAAAGGGATCTTCTCGAGTTCCGGATCCCGATTTCATCAGAAGAGAGAATGAAAGATAAAAAAAAAAGTTGAGTATACATATATATAGCAAGGCGTTTTTAAGAAATTTCATTAGTGCCAACGTTTACTTACGCAATGATATAATACAATAATCTACAGTGTGTATGTATATACACCATTGCATAACACGTTTATTTTTTCGTTCCCATTACCTACCGTAACCCCTCGCGTCGCACGAAATCTCTCTCTACCACCACGACAGCGACTTCATAAACCCGTCAGGTGGCCACATCAAGTCAATCCAATAAAACTCACTAGGGGAAAAAATAAATAGGCTCTCATTTCACACGCACACGCGCGCGCTCTATTTCCGGCTTTAAAATATACCTATTG
Organism: Torymus texanus; assembly: GCA_036873485.1. Taxonomy (NCBI): domain Eukaryota; kingdom Metazoa; phylum Arthropoda; class Insecta; order Hymenoptera; family Torymidae; genus Torymus; species Torymus texanus. Next base: position 17,452 of record JAYJLV010051308.1, read on the forward strand.
TCGCGTGTGCGTCTATGTCAGAGTGTGAGCGACGGATGTACGCTGGAGAATGAGGAGGATCGTCGTTGTCGTCGGCGTCGTCGTCTTCGGCGCCCGCGGGATGCTATTTTTATCTCCCCCCGGATGAACTTGCACACGCGGTTATAACAGCAGCTGTGAGACGTACGCACGCGCGTGTGCGACAGTGAAAAAAAAAAGTCCTGTTCTGTATGACGCACGGGGAGTTTTGAATGTATACACGCGGATTTGATCTCGACAGTGGCTAATTCGTTGTATGGAAGATGTAGGAAATGGTTTGAATTGGTGCTGATGTACCGTAAATATATTTATTCGAATAAAGAGAAAACGAGAGTTCGAGACGCATGCGTACAATGATGTAGCAATGTTCATGCGTGCTCCGAAGCGGTGAAAAACCCTGTTGAAGAGGGAGGACGTAGTTGGTGATTCGTTTTTGATGGGGGAAGAACGGAGTGGATGGGGTAATGACAGCTGCTGTGATGGGTTAGTTATCGTTTTTGGTTTAGGTTTGAGGTGCGAGTAGCAAATGTTGCAAGGATGATTAAGAGGCGTGGTTTATAATTTAGTCTATTTTTAATATGATTTTTAAAACTACATTTAAACTAAAAAGCTTCAAAGCTTTCTGAAACTATAATTTTATTTGTATAATTATTACAAAAGCTTTCTCAAAAAATTATCTTATACACATAGAATCATACTCATCGTCTTTCACACGATTACCGCACAAATCTATAATACGACCGCATTGTAACCGCATTGTCACCACCCCGATTAACCAGAAAAGAAAGCCTTACAATTGCAGTCGCATTACCACGCCAAATTCCTCTATATGCACGCGTGCAATTCACAATTAATCGGCGATAGCCGAAGGGCTACGCGTGCAGCGCACGTCGAATACTTTGGCCGGCTGCCCGTGTGCGTTATTTTCAATTACCTCTGTGCGCTGTACACAAGCGTGTATATAGCGATTCAGCGTCGTTAATCAACGTCACGCGTGGTGTACTGTCATGGTATATATACAGTAGTGGGTATATAAGAGTAGAAGAAGGAGGAAAAAGGAAAAAAATATATATATAAGAGACGTGGTGCGCACGTTCTGGATTCTCCGGGTTACTGATCTTCATTAGCTGCAAACGGCACGTGCGGTTGCGATTTTTCAAAGGTGGATGTGTGTATCTTGTATGTGTGTGTGTGTGTCAGGGCGTGAGGTTCGTGGAACGTTTAAGGTGGTGCACGCGGTGAAGGAGTGGTGTATGGGTAGACGAAAATTGGTTAGAGATTCTAATTATAGACGTAATTGTGCGTTAATGAGAGTTCGTATTTTAAGTATCTATAAGATTTTTATTTTTAAATCGAAGAGAATTCTACTTATTTCGAATAAAAAGCATTTAATCAGATTTATTAAATATGTTTGATTCAAGAAAACAATTTAAGTTTAATTTACTAAAATAAATGTAGTTTACTATTTCATAAATATTTCTTTAGCTTAAAAATGTATTTTCTCAAATCTGAAGATTATTTACTTAATCTACTTTTTAGTAAATTCATTTATTACAATCAAGTAAATTTTTCTTTCATTCTTTTATAAATTTTATTTCATTTTTAATAAAACATACGTATTATAAAAACACACAAAATTTTTTCAGCATCCTGTCAACTCTCATAACTCAAACTATAGCTTTAAAAAAGTGCGATTACTTTTCTCAGAACGCATTGTTGATACTATACACAGCGGTATGTGCGCTTATTTAGATATGCAGAACACATACGCACACATTCATTCTAAACAGCACATGGCCTCTCGTTTAAAGCGAATCAGAGAATTTCACTGTAATCAAGTTAAAAGTATTCCAAACTGCCCGAGATTCCAAGGAAATAAATCTTTTTCAAATACTTATACAAAAGATTTTCACAGAAATTCTACTAATTCACAATCAGAAAGCAATGAAACAGAACAAACCTCTTTCATCGTCTCTATACTAAAATCACGATTCCCTCTCCAATCTATAAAAAAAAATATCCTCAGAATACTTCCTGTTTCCAAAAAAAAATTCACCTCGCCCGGGGCCAAACACACAACCACACGTACGTATAATATATACGAAAGAGGAATAGAACGATGTTTCCTACATATATTCCCTCTGGACAAACACCAATCCTTCCTCTCTTTCCATATATATATATACACACACACACCCGTCGCCTAAGCAATCGCAGATGCGAGGTAGAAAGATGCCACCGACGCACGAACGCAGAAGGCAGCATGCATATATATATATATATATATATATATATATATATGGTAGAGATGAGAGAAGAGAGAAG
>JAYJLV010051319.1:8295-19791 GCA_036873485.1 Torymus texanus
TCCGAGTTGAATGATACTTTTACATAAGTAACCAGGATGTTTTCTGGTTTTAGACAGTTTTCGTTTTAAAAAACTATCAGACTCAGAATGGAATATTAAATTTCGATATATGTATTGTATTATAAAACCAATACACTGATAGAAATCTTAAACTTATTCTAATTATAATTGAGTTAAATTTTCAGAATATGGTTGATTTTTAGCTAACATACTAAAGAAATAAAATAAATGTCGTGCACAACGTGTGTCCAAGGCATCGTCCAAATCCTATTTTTATCATTAAAACTAATTGTATTTTAATCTTAGATTTTGAATTATTAATAATTAATTGTTCATTAAATTAATATGACGACAAAGCTAAAGGGATAGAAAGGAAAAACTGTTTTTATTGTGACGATCTATACTAACTAACTTTTCAAGTATACTTTTCTTACTTCTTCATTTTTGTCTCCCGAGTACCAAAGAGATCGTTTCTTACGATTAAATACCCATATTCCTTATGAAAGTAAAAAAAGAAATTTGTAAAAACACTTTAAAAAATCAATTTCTCAAAAATAATATCTCCAAGTTTAATCGATCCTTAGCTAAAAAAATCAGTTACTTTATAGTCAATACAAATTGTTTATTAAAAATTAAACTAAACTTAGTCGGTTTTTTACTAAATTATAGTTAAAAGAATAACTTATTTATAGCTAAAAAATGTAGATAATTTATAACAACTTATAGGCAGAAAAACTAGTTAATTTTCTACCAAAATAATTGAGATGATTTCAACAAGCACTGGTTATAATAATCTTATTCAATTCTTTTGAAAAACATACGTAAACTATATTACACTCTAATTACAAACATATAGAGCATATGACATTGCTATTTCTAAAATTTTAAAAAGAAAAATTTGATATCATTATCAAATGAAAAAAAACCTCAATGTTTCCAATTATGGTGTTTTCCTCTTATACTGATGTTGATAAAAAGATATGAGAGAAAATTTATAGCTGTAAATATTATTGTGATAAACTGTTAATTTCGCGCTAATTGAACACTCCAAATATAGGCAAGATTTTTCATTCCATTTTCCAACTATCAAATGGTTCCTATATTCTACCAACCGATCTACAATTTTACTATTAACAGAACGAATAATTGTTTACACATTACAAAGTCATCGATTATATTACGAAAGTGTTATCTCAAATTTTTATCCCACCACAGACGAGAAGAAAGAAAAAATAGCTCCAGCGGCGCACGGAAAATATATGAAATAAGTGATTTTCCATTCAATTACAAAACGCGCGTACTCATCTTTGTGGTAATAACAGAAATTGTTTGCATCGCACTTTCGTCGCCGTGAAAAATGCTCTTTTCTAATCCACGGATAAACTCCGGGACATCATCTGTTTACTCTCGAATGCGCGAGCGCCTGTTAAGCAATTATACGAATCAATGAGATGCAGCATCGCGTGTGTGTAACGCGAGCGAGCGGCGCCTATAATGTACTTATGCAACGCCTATTATAAACAATAACACAGTGATAAGACCAACGCATCGTATATATAGATGTATATTTATATATGTATGTGTGTATACCACTGTATGTATAATAAAAAGTAAGAGGAAAGACAGTATTTTTTTTGTTATATTCCGCATTTTTTGCGTTAATAGCTCTTGTCGTTGTCGGCCCCCGAAAATCACGCGGCGACGTTCACGTGAACGTCCAATGAGAGAAATATAACCGCGCACGCAGTCGTTTGATGACGCGAGTTTGTGCCAAATAGATTAGTCAGGGTTCGAGTGTGGAATTTATAGATGAGAGGAATTCTTTCTTTTCTTTACTTGACGAGCGAGGTTTTCACGAAGAATGCTATAGTCGTCACATCGATTTGACTATTTTGATAAAATTGTATATTGATTGATTAATCAAGTTCTTAATTAAGTTGTTGCTTTTAAGAAAGAGTTAAGATTTTTTAATTATGTACACTGAGAAAAATGTTTTCTAATTCTAATTCTAATGTAACTTTGTGAATTTCTTTAAACGTGAGGAACCCATAATGACTATTGATTTTCTTCATGACTGAATCCCATTAATCAAATTATTTACCATATGTGGAAACTCTCGGGGTTTAGCAGCAATACCACCAATAATCAACGGCGTTTCGACTATGCCACACTGCGATATCATGTTGGTTTGCACACCCAAACTCAGCGTGGGTGCTGTCTCCGCTTTGGTCACGAGTGCTGCATATTCCCTACACTCTGAAATTTTAGTAATTTTGAATGGAGTTAAAGAAGTGATCATACTTTTTCTGCATACGTTATATTTAAAAAAAACTAATCTACTTTGTTTTATTCAAACACAAGAATTTTTAATACATTTTAGTCGCTAATCAGTTAATTTGTATTAAAAATTTTAATGTGGAGGGTTGATATTATTAGAAGTAATAAATATATTACTAATTAAAATCAATTCCAGATTAAAATTTGTGTCGAATACTGCATATGATGTTATAACAAAAGGACTGTTCATTTCATATTTCATGTATGATACGTGGAAGATAGATTTTACATTATATATAAATCTTTATTTTCCAAGTGAAAACAGTGACCGAGCTCGCAAGAAACCTTAGACATAGTAATTTCCATACTTAATGTTACATATCTCTGTTTCTCATTATTACTCTCCCTTTAAAAACTACATATATACGTCGTATAAACGAGTCAATGAATTGTTCTTTTACCGTGATATATTAATACAATAGCTCTTTGACAATGCATCGACTTCTATATACATAATGTGAATGGAAAACTTTAACGAGGGTTAAATGCTCGCGTATACTCTTCGAGAGAAAAATCATTATCACACGCAACAACTGTGATTTTTTTTTTTTCGTCGATACACGATCACAAATGCACGCCAATTACGTATGTATTGACCGATTTAAGCTCGTTGCGAACTGTGCGATAACTGAACCATTATTCTATTTCGTGATTTTAACATTTTAATTCCATATATCGACCACGGATATTCTTATAACCATGAAAATAGAAAATGCGCGAGTATTTAGATATGATAAACGAGACTATTTATAAATAACACGTTATATATAGTGTGATGCAACTCATACAATTGTGTTGCAAAAGTATTATGAAGACATGTACAGTAGTTATTCAGTTTTTTCAGAACGTATAAGATCAGCCGGATGCATCGTGTCTGACATGTAGATTAGCTTTGCCTTTTTGAAATAACATGCAATATTAGATACATCAGTAAAGTACTTTGTTAATCAGAAAAGACAAATGATACAGAATAAAATAATCGTAAGCATTCATTTAAATTAGAATTAGTATAAAATTTAGCTAATTAGAAAAAACTAATCTTCAGAGTAGTTAATATGAAAAAAAAAAATATAAGAAAACTTGCTATACTTCGACTTCTTGTTATTAGTATTGCATGTACAATAAACCGTTGCAAAGGTACTACATTACTTACTTTGCTGACTAATCCTTGCAGCGACCATTGACGCGAACAAAATCGTCGCAACGATGAAGCTGGACACAAATTTTCCGCTCCGCAACATCATGTGTTCACTGCCCTTTTCCCAAGCAAAACCACGAATGTTCGTATTAACGAACAATGGAAGCTCGGAAACCGGGTTTTATGTTAATTTACCGGCTTGGTAGATTGTGGCATTTCCAATAAAAGTCGCACTGTTGCAAAACAAAGTGACAGTTTGAAAATCGATTGATCGTCTATTCTAAAGTAAGTGTGTTTACGCAATTTTTCTTACCTGTTGGAATTCAGATTCTAATTGATTGTTAGTACTGCTATCAGCTTGTTTTTTAAAATGACGCATTTTGATTGGGATAATCTCTATGTAATTAGTCGAAATGCAATCTTGATTTTTATTAAATACGGGATTAAAATTTATGTTCCAATCAAGGATCTTTTGTATTCATTTTCTATTTTGATTAATAAAGATTTAAAACCAATATATCACACTTTCTTAAATGTGATTTCAAATATATAAATTGATATTTGTATAAAATAATCAATTGGACATTTAATTTGCAACTCAAACACTATAATCTCCCAGCTACGGTCGCCACCGTTCGACTTTCTGCTAATCATCGTCATATTGTTATTGTGCTCCTTGCCTCTTCTTATTCTGCATATTCGTATGGATATCCGTGTCACAAAAGTTGACAAAAAAGAATAGTCCACTGCTCTTATAATGATAAACTAGTTACTTAAAAATATATTCTATTAATTAATCGTTCACAGAAAATATAGTAAGTTCCACTAACCGAACAATCGTATACTATTGTATAACCATCTTGAATTGGTCAAAAAATACAGAACTGACAGAATCGTTAGTATAACCAACTTAATAGTTATAGTGGTTAGCAGAACCAATATTTGTATGGTATCTATCATCTTGGTTGTGAGTTTAGTAACCAATCAATCGGTTAGAATCACAAATCCTTTTTTCGTGTAAAAGAAATGTTCATTTTTATTGTAAAATTTACATAGTTGTTTTAAAATTATTTACATCCCCATACAGATCTTCCTACATTTATACATTTTCGGATGAAAATTCTACGAAGAGTTCCAATAATTCTTCACTACTATGCTTCTGTTGAAAATCGGGTAAGCTATGGTTCATCTTATGAAAACTCTGATGGCGATGACGGCTAGGTCCCAGCAGTTGAAGGTGCCCACCCTAAGGAGATCGTCCCCATATTGTTTGCACAAAACCATCCCTACAAGATAAGATTGCCAGAAGATGGAAAATATTCCTTGCTCCTAGATCTTCAATGACTCTTTGGGTGTCAGCGTACGTTTGTATCTAAAGAGTCTGAGCTCGCTTGAATCCACGCCATTGAACTATCCTGGTGGTTCTAGTTCAGATTGGAAGCGTTTCGATTTTTACATCTTGTGACAGTTAATAGATCTTCTGCGTGTAAAAAGTGCGGTTCTGTTCATTACTCATTAGTGTTGATTAGCAACTTGAATAGAGTACTTAATTATAAGTGCACATCTCTCTATCAGACTATGAAGGGAAATGACCTAGTGCTTTTTGTAGTTCTCTCCATCCGAGATTATGATGTTTCCATTAGTGAGCCGTTTATTATATTGGAGAACTTCTTTAGCCATGTAAAAATCCGTGATGTTGGTTTCATTTCACGAGGACTTCGAGAGAGCCGTCACGACGTTGTGGGAAGGCGTTAGCCAGCACACAGATGTAATGTCTAAACCTGCTTCGCCAATAAGAGCATGGCAATATCGTACCGAGATTTTATTCAATAAAGCGAACTATGACTCTCACTATTTTGTCCACTCGCTGAAGCTTGCTGATGGTAATTCTCTCTAGTGCCATGTTGTAGAAGATAATAGATTACGATTGTAAACATTACCCCTGTAGACATACAAAATTGAAACATTTACGTTGAACTTATAAACGTTTTTCTGGAGCGACAACTGATTGAAAAGAAATTTTCTATGTAAACTTTGATATCATCGTGTAATTAACGACGAAAACTAGCTTAAAGGAAAAAAAACTTTCTTTTAAACAAACAAATACGAATAAAATAACAATTATAAATCATTTTTATTTCTTTACAGTATTAATTCTGTGGCTTCCCAGAATAACCGAATAAGTCCACTTTTTTTTTTTAAATCGAGATAACACCGGATTTTGTATCTTCAAATAGGCCTTTTTCATTTACCACTTTCAGTAATAGCAAAAATATTGTCGTAAAGCTACAATTCACTCGAAACGTAACCAGATAATAGTCTATTTTTCAAATTTTCTGCCCGGAATAACCGGATAAGTCCATCATTTTTTTTTTTTTCGTTTATCATTGTTATAATTTATTTTATCTATTTAAATTGAATGTAAATATGATGGCTAGTATATATTTATCTGTTTATTTAAAAAATTCCTATACACTTTCAAATTATAAACATTTTAAAATTTTACAATATTAGTACAATACAAATACAATACAAATGGTTGAAAATTTAATAGAAATCTCAAAAAAATAGAAATTTCTTGAATAAGTTAGAAGAATTCATTGAACAATTTCTAATTTTGTAATTTATTGACCCGTTTCATAATTAAATTAAAGAATACGATCTAAAATAAACGCGAACCGCACTAGCAGATAAGTCCAGAGTTCCCGGAATAACCAGATAAGTCCATACTTTTTTGAGTTCTTACTCATTTTAACGCATCAGAAAATGTATAATCTATTCAAACCAGCGTGTAAATATGTATTTTGAAAGTGTCAATTGACTAGTCAAGTATCGAGACTCATCTCGTTTCTCCCGATCTCACATGTAAGTTTGAACATTACCCGTTTTTCTCGGAAACTCGCAAAGTGGACGTTTGGAAGTAGAGTTTTGAATTCCAATATACTTACCTTGATAAGCAGAAAGTGAAGAAGTCAATATCAAATCGACAACATACATTTTACTTCCACTTCCGTAACTGTATACAATGCAAACCATTGATTATTTCATTTCCTAGCCATGAGCAATTCGGTACACAACAAAAAGTATTATTATTCAACAATGTAGGCGTGATATACCAGCGCCTGTACCACCTGTTGTGCTTTGCTTATAACGCCCCTCTAAGTACGCAACAGGTGCGCGCACTGCACTTCGCCTGGTCGCATTCATTTAGGGGCATGCGAGCTTACGTCTCGCCAGCCTTGAAGCCACGCCTCCCACGTAAGGTCATTGTCGCGTCCTCGTACCTACATATAGGCTCATTTCTCGCGTGCGAACTGTGAAAACAGCGCATTGGCTTTTATACTAATGGTTTGACAGGTATAGTAACATAGGTTAGTGGATACATTACCAGGAGAATATTTTACGTCAATGGTAATTAGTTTTTTTTGACGTTTCGGCGAACAATGAGGATCTCATGACTAAACAATTCGTTTAGGAAATCGTTCGTCTGATGCGCTAAAAATGCTTTTCTGCTAAGAATTTTAGCATTATCGTGAATTAGGAAAATGCACAGATTTTTCCGCTTCATTTGATTTGACGGATTTCTTCGCCATTATAGCAGTCAAGAAGTTAAGAATGCATCGAATTGGAAGAGTATTATTGGGTCTATACAGCTGTTGCAACGAGATTTCTTATTGAGTCTCTTTCATGGAGATCCTTTCTATATAATCAAGTTATAAAAAATCTAGAAGACCAGTTTTCTTCTAGATCCAGCTATAACTTTTTGGTTGTGTAGCATAGAAGAATTTGTAGGTGTACAATGAACTGAATCAACCGTTACAAGATACCGAAAAAGTTTATTTTTAGCTTTCCCTGTTAAATTCATCAAAGTTAAAAGTAAAAATAGTAATGAATAAATGAAGAAGTCTAACCAAATCTACCACATTTCGTCATCTAGCATCCGATCACACGATGTATAGTTAATCGCGTCGAGGACCTCGGTTCATGCATATACGAAGAACACCTCGGAGATAAGAAAAGACAGGAAACAAAAGTGGACGTATATACGCAATGGTGTGACGCTCGAACAATCATCATGCGTATGCAATCCAGGAAAAGATGAACATTCGTGGAAGGAGCTACCGATTGTTTCATTTCTCTCTTTCCTTTTCTATTTTTGATTTCATTGAAAAGATATTATTGGCAGACAAAGGATTAGTTTTATTTTGCATAACTGAGACTAATGCAACGTTTATTTCGTGACGTACGAACAAACCGTATAGCAAGGAAAACTTTGAAATAGAAGTATAGTACAGTGTCATTTTTTTTGCATTAAATATAGAAAATGGTGTAAAAATCTAGTGGTAGATGTATAAAATGGAATTATTTTCCTCATACGCAAATGTCAATGACTCATGAAAATGACAAATCGTGAGGTATCGCACGTAACCCGTATAAATGTTATGGATATAGCTGGTAATAAAGTGTCATAAAATTCAAAAGTTATTCTACAGTTATAATAGATAATGATTTCGGTCTTAATCTAAACAAATTCAGCGTAAAAATAGCACTAATAAACCTGCAGTATTATTAATTCTATGAGATATTACATCTTCGGAGCACACTTTATGATATTGCATAATTTATTTATAAAAAGAATATCAGGTAATATTACATTTTGACATTTTGTAACAAATACAAAAACGTTTATTTTTTCGCAGTAGCATGTTGAAAATTGTATTTTATGTACTTTTTCTAGTCTGAAAAATGCTATTTGCCAAAGTAGTTTTCCTCACAGATCAATGTGGAAAATAAAGTTTCTAGCAATTATTTTAGTTGCAAATAGTTTTCAATAAATTTTCAAAAATATTCTGGAATCCCAATCTAATAAAACATGATATCTGAAGCATTTGGCACTTAAAAACTTGAAACTTGCCTTTAAGGTAGTTCTATGGATATATAGATCGTTGGATATCGTATGGGAGATTCCTGTTTATGGGAAACCGCATTTCCCGCACTTGTTGCAGAATACTATTTTGAAACTCCGTGTGAGAGTTTCGACGATTTAGATACATAATAGTGTGAAGAATATTTTACTTCATACTTAAGATATAGCTTTTTAGGCATGATAATGCAAGACTATGCTAACAATTTCATTGTGCAGATGAATTGTTTTACAAAAAATTTCCGTCTTATATCTAAAAAACATGAAACATTTTGTTTCTTCTAGAAAAAGATTTTTTTTTAAGACAGGCTTACCGGATAACGTTTTTTTTCTTATTTAAGTTTTACAGAAAGTGAAAAAACGTATGTCCAAACTTGATGTTTTAAAAAATTGTCTGTTATAAATTATTGGTCTAAAAATTTTACATAAAGACATCAGTAAATTCAGTTTTAGAATGAGATGTATTTTTTTTTTAAGCTTAGGTTTCAATTATTTTTATATTCTATAACCAGAAAAAATCCTTTATTAAAGGAAAAAATTATTATAATTATTCGTCAAAATAATTTATGAAAGGCATAAATTCAGTTGGGGGAAGCCATTATATGTCTTATAAAATTTCACAAAAATAAAAACAAATCTTTCTAAATTAAAATCGGAGAAAATCATTTTTCAAACATACGATCTTTATTTTATAAGTTCTGAAATATATCGTTTGCAATATGACAAGAAATCATTAAAAACATTTCATACTTCGACTGATATATATATAGACCTATAAATATATACAAAGAAAAATGTTCTCGTCATTAAAAATAAAAACGACATTAATATCTCTAGAAAGAAGTTATTTTTCTATTTCCACCTTAACTACAAAAGTTTATCTCAAAAAAATCTTTTCTTAAGAACTTATTTTAAAACTCTCCCTCGAAACAACTAATTCTTTATAGCATCGTTCCTTCAGAACAACGCCTTTATTTTCTTATCCGACACCGCCGACAACACCTAGCCTTACACATGAAAATTGCAGCCTCTCAAAAACCAGAAAAAAAACAACACAGCGAAGAAGAAGAAGAACCTTCGTATGCTTCCTCGTTCGAGTCAAGCGTATATAAGAAAAACGCAGAGTAGAACAGACGAAAGAAAGTGAACGCTCGAAGTTGACGGACTCCCCCAAGGTCCCCCGAAACGTCGTGGTTCTGTGCTTTCGCTTTTTCACACGGTTTCGATTGCTTAGTACGTACAGTCGTTTGATATCTGTAAACATTGGCTCTTGAGTTTCTAATGGCATATTGATGTTGTATATGGTTATTCTGTACAGTGGTAACTATAGTGCTCATTGTAGTGCTATAGTAATAAAATTAAAAATCCTCTTGGATACAAACGCACAAATATACTCGTTGAATTGCACAGTATTAAACATTGACAGTTATTTTTACCGTGATCATAAAAATTTTTAACAAAACAAACAAATACGTGATTCATCATAGAGATAACTAAAACAAATCAAGACGTTATTAAGCTGTTAAAACAATTGATTTTTAAATACCACATTGATGCAATTTTAGCACCTCCGCGTTAACAAATCAACAATCCTGCACAAATCATCGTAAAAACAAACAACAAATTACCTCGTATACATATACACAAATATCTACAAAAGCTCAGTGCACTTTTTCCTCCTTGGAATCACACTACATCGCGTCAATACACACCTCGACCGTTATAGCATTTCGTTCACCTAAGTATAAAAGAAAAGAAACACTTTTTCCTCGTCACTATATACTCGCATATTAAACTCCACGGTATATATAAAACAAACATCGAATCATTCACGCGTCTCCCTCTGTCTCTCTTAGCAACCGGTATATATATAAATATATACGTGCACTAGCGCGCGAGAACGATCGAGTGTAATATATATATATATAAAGACAGCGAATAAAATCGCGCAGGGAAACACGTGCGAGAATCACCAATATAGTGTGTGTGTATAGTAACAGCAGGTGAGCACGTCGTAAGAGATATATACCGGCGCAGTCTGCGGTTGCGATCGTCGGACAGAGGATCACACGCGTGTATATGCGATCGGTTTTTAGATTTCTGTATAGTATATAGTATATATCGAAGTGAAATGTTGTCTACGAGAAAATGTCCATTGATATCGATGTTGATGATAGTAGTTGTTGGTATGCTGGATCATCGATTACTACTTGTTGCTGGTCAGGAAGGTGAGTACGTCTATGTAGTAGAAAAGAGTGAGAATTAACCGTGCGGGCGTGATTCGCGAAAAGTGGATTTCCCGAGGTAATGACGCGCAGTGTAATGTGTATATAGTATATATATATGTGTGTATATAAGCATATTATACACGTGCAAGGCGCCACGATTCTCGTATATAGCACGCTTTGTTTTGCTTATATACCAGTGGGAAGTGCATGTTTACGCTGATACTTGTGTATAGATATATAGAAAGATGTTGTGTATATATGTATATGTGTGTAGGTGTGTGTTTAATTATCATGGAGCAGGTTGATTTTTATTGGCATTGAGAAACCGGGTTGAAAGTGGATCGTGTCAATAGCGTATGATGGTTTTATTAGTGTTAATGTAGCGTTAAAATAAAACGAAGATTTATATTATTTTGTTTTGCTGGAATAGGAGGAAAGTATAAAGACGATCTATTTTTGTGATTCGACTGATAAGCGGTATGGATTTTTATGTAGATTATGAGGTTATTAGAAAATTAAATAATATTAAAAGATGAAATTCGATGAATAGAATTCGTGCGTGAAGTTATATAGTTGACAGATAAATCGATATATTTACCGTCTCGACGAACTTTTTCAGTTAGGTTTTTGTTTGTCGTATTTTAATATAAAAATAAATATAAAGGAAAATATTTTTATACAATATCTTATTATGATTCTAGAATATTTTTGAAATTAAAAAAAAAAAATTAATACACGGCTTATGCTTATAGTGAAATTGCTACGTTGAATAAAAATTTCCATTCTTTGTCATATACATATGAGGCGTTTCATGTCAAATGTCCCAGTGCGGCGCGCGAGCGTCAACTCATGCTATTTCTAACAAGTGT
>JAYJLV010051330.1:0-19784 GCA_036873485.1 Torymus texanus
TATTGAAAATAAACAATTTTGAGACATTGATGCTCAAAAAACTACTTGCCATATCGAAAAACGGTAAAGGAACTTTTCGTTCACAATTTCACAACAGGTTGGATATAAAAAAGCTATGTCCGTGCCAAATTTCAAGTCGATCAGATAATTTTTACTCTAGTTATCGTGCGACTTCAAAAATGCTATTTTTTACGAAAATATTTTTTTTCTCGAAAACAAATAGAAATAATCTCTTAAAAATTTAACCTAATATTCCTTAAAATGAGTTCCATTTGTGGTTTAAATTTTAAATCGATTGATCATTTAGTTACTGAGATATTAATTTATGAATTTTAGGAACATTTTTCTTAATAACAAATGAAATACGAATAATAACATAAACGTTAAAAAACTAAAGTGTAGGTAATTGAAAGACCTTTCAAGAACAATTTAGACTGATAAATAATTTTGATCCCTACATATGTAAAAATCAAAAAATCGAAAAATTCAAAATGGTTTTTTGGTTATAAAAAATAAGAAAATCGATAGAATATTAAGTACGTCAGGGTGCCGAGTTTTTTTTTCGAGAGACGAACAAAATAAGCTTTGAACGTCGGAGATCGATGGTTTGGTTCCCGAGATATAGAAAGTTTACACACACACACACACGAAAAAAATTTTCTCAAAATTGAAAATTTTCAACACATTTCACCTTAAAACATCATTTTAAGCCTTTTTTGTTTCAACAATTTTTTTCACCGTTACAAAGCTTCCTCGTTGAGGAAGCAATTGAATAAAATGGAAAAAGGTTATAGGAAATAAATTTTTCTTCCTTATACCGTAGTCTATATGGATATGTAACTAAAAAGCTAATAATACTTATTTTAAAAGGTTACTTGTATGCTGATGATTGCTTTTTAAATTTGTCTTCAATTAATACTTTTGTATATTAACGTTTTATTCTTACGCGACTGTAGTCATCAGCAGGGTAGTGAACTGAGCCAAAGAATAAGCAGGATAAGCGAATACGAAAAAATAAATAAACATTTTAATATCTGTATAATTATGTTTGATAAAGGTAGAACTGTTTGCTCAGTCATTTACATGATAACCTTGTACGAGGTATATTTTAACGTATGGTATTTGAATAAACGCGAATACCTCTAATAATCATACCGAACTCAGTATCCTCTATCAATTTTTCTTATTATTTTAGTTCCAAGAGGATACTTAAATAATCTTGCATAAAAACATTTCATCTTTATTAAAACAAAATATATTACATTTAAAAAATATAGAAAATAAATTTTTCACTTTCATCTTATTATTATCGTAGTACAATTAGTATTAGTTATTAGTATTTTAGTTTATTTTCTTTTATTTTATAAGAAGAGTAAGTTCACAGAATTAAACTTCCTGTTACTTATTGTTGTATATATTGACATTTTGGTTCATTATAAAAAAAAGAACACAACACTTTATAAATAACGGAGTTTTTCAAACACGATTATAATTTAAATACTTTGCACTACACCTCCGTCTATACAGACTTATCCTTCCGCTTCTCTCCCTTCAACCAATTGTACACTTTCAAAACTATGACGATCGCTACTAACTTTCAACCTATACCTAATGAGCTATTGTAACAATCACGCCTGATATAAAAAATGAATATTATCATATGGGTTCTTTCATTTCATACTTAATTTCGAATACTTTTAATTTCCAACATATTATAATATTTCATTTTTAATACGTCGTGGTTAGGTTTATTGATTTGGCGAACATTGGTTTTCAATGTACTTAAAAATCGTTAAATCAATAAAAAAACTTGAAAGTTTTTCAAACTTGGCAGAATTGTACTTTTTAAAATGAAAATCGTTCTGGTGCATAACATTACAAAATATATACTTATTTTATAATCGTCTATTCAATACGTAAATAGCATTAAAATTGATAAATAAGCAACTTATAAAACAATTTTTGGAAATTTATATACATCGCAGACTTATGCCTTTTCAATTTTCTTGAAGAATATATTTTAAATAATTAAATAGCTTTGATTTCGGCAAATAAGTGACGTCATAAAACTATTAATTTTAAATACGTAATACGAATTATTATCAGTTCTCAAATGTTAGAAAGAACTTGCGAAGATTTCTATAATATGACGACCGCGCGTGCATGCGACAGTTTTTCAGTAGTTGAAGGCTGAATCCTACCTTTTAACTTTCGCAATAGTACGACACTGTTAGAAAAAGTTTAAATGTCATTAGAGAAATGCAAATAAATTTAATTTAACCAAAGTAAATACTTTCCCTTCAATCAGCTCATCTCGTAACAATATACTAATAACATGTTTTCGTAACCTAATAGTATTCTCTGAAGCTCCTCTTTGAGACAGTTTATTGAAAGAGAGACGACTTTAGATCTTCGGTAACAAATTAATTATACCATAACTTTATTGAACCATGTATACAGAGAAATAGTGTTGCGGACGGGAAACTAATACTTGTCAGCTGCGTAACAGAAGTTTGGGTAAATAAATTATCCAAGACTTATATGCGACTTGAGGATACGAATCGGTTGGACATAAGCGGTGAAAATGATGACACGTTGCTTGTGTCCTTCAGTGAATAACAAAATCGCGAATTATCAAACCGTATTCCTTGAGTCAACCCTATATCGTTAATGCGCAGAAAGAAGCCGTGAATAAATAACTTAATGCTCCTTAGATAAGAATGAACAGACCTTTTTGTACCTATTTATTTTCTGTATTATATATAGGCATAGCTTATGATTGATTTCATATCTATACATAAATGTCTAATTATAAACAGCTCTATCATTCCTTAATTTTGGTCCAATAATATTGTATAAAACTTTACGATGAAATCAGCTTGTCACTTTATTTCAATATCTTATACGAGTTCATATTGTTGATATATGTTGATGTACAGAGACTATTGTTGTTAATATATACAATATATAATTGCAAACAAATTATAATTATTATTGCACCTTTCTTAAATTTAGTTTATAATTCTAATACTTATAAATGTAAATTAATTCACAACTGAATCTGATTCATGTACTTATAATAATCATACATAGTTAAAATTTCTTTTTAATTATTTATTCAACAACCATAAAATAAGTTTCTACGAAGTTTTCATTGAGTAATGATATTTACATTACAAAAGTTTTTTCCAACGTGATTTTCAATGTACATATTTCATGATTATATAAAATAAATATAATGTTGTATAACGAACTATAAAAAACCTTCAATTAGAAAGGTGAATATTTCATAAGGGTATACGTGTAACATTCCTATTCCTTCAGTTATTGCAAACTGGATATAAGCATCGAATCCCCTCGACTTCACTTATAAAGACCGGCTTTAACTGGTTTGGTGTGTTTACGTAATTCACTGACGCAGCACACAACATTATTTTCGAATAATACACACCTTTTTCCCTCTGTCGATTATCAGTTGACACCACTTCATCATTATGGTAATACGACAAAGAGAACAATTCAACATTCATAATCGTTATGTCAAATAACGACCAAAACCTAAAATTGCCTTTCATTTGCTGCCACCCTTTCGTACATTGAATTAATCATCACACGAATATTAATTTTCAGCTCCCCAGTCAGATTTCCTACATATCCAACAACGAATTCACTTATATTCCTAAACATTGATCCCATAATTCTCACAAAATTCGACCATTGCAAAAACACGCCGCATGATGCGCAACTGGAAATTCGCGGATAGATTCGAGCTCTCGTTTATATATACACACCCCTTTCGCGTTCCACAGACATCCACATATACACATAGGTATATACATAAGCATCCGTTGCGCACGTATCGATCTACCTTCGCGAAGCGCGTGAGCGACACACAGCTATATATACATGCTGCGTAAGTACGATAATTACCGTTTCAGAACAGCCGCGGACAATTAATTTCCAGCGTGTGGACGCTCACGCATGAGTGTCTAAATCAACAGAAACGCATTTGTTGGGGGGGAGGAGGAAGGGGAGATATAATATCTTCCTTACTTAAAAGCCGCGTATCAGTGTTCCACAAAATGTGAAATGGCCATAGCAGGTCGTATAGGAGCGTTAACTTTTGGCAAAGTCGTTTGCCGTATTGTACCCTTCCCATTACAACTCGCGCGTATGTGTAAAGACACGAGCCGCCGTATAAGGGGCAGAAAAGAGTCGCTGTATATAGGCTGTTAAAGACTAACGAATTCAACAGGTATATATAGAGAGTTTGCTGTTACATATGGCTATGCGACGAAGGGGTAGAAAGGGAGCCGATGATGATCGAGTGAGATAACATGCAATTTGTGTAATATACTGTGTGCGTATATATGTAGGTAATAAGGACAGCTAAATATAGAAAAGGGGGACTGGTGCACGCGTAGGGGGTGTATATATACGACGACATCAACGACCTTACGACATCGCAACGTCATGCACGTATACATGCACCTACATATATGTGTAACGTACGTATATAACGTGATGTGTCGCCCGATTCAGAAGTAACGGTAGCATGAGCATGGATGGATATTTTTTTTTACCAACTGATGATTTTTATCTAACACCGAGGGCCTGATGATACGTAAACCCTTGCGTAAACGTACGGGATCGGCAAGATGATGGGAACCGTGATAAGTGCGTAGGTTTGCTTGATGTGTTTGATTGTGGTTGTAATGGAGGATTTTTGAAGCCGGGTACTGTATAGAGCTTTAGAGTTAAAACTACTGGTGTAAAAAAAAGTCTGGCGGCAGCTGTCTGATGAAAATCTGGCAAATATCTAGTTATGGACACAATTTATAAAAACATTATTTTAGCTTAAAAAAATATTCTATAGTATTCTTTTGGTTATTACCAGAAAAAAATGGTTATAAGTTTAATGCTATAATGCATTACTACGCCATAAAAAATTCTCAAAGTTAAAGCTAATATAATGTTAGCTGAGCTGTAAACCGTCAAAATTTTGAAAAATTGAGTTTTTCCAATTTAGAATTTTTCATGGCGTAATAATGCATTCTAGCATTACATTTATAAGGACCTTCTTATCTCAAAATAACTGAAAGAATACGATGGAATTTTTTCTTAACTAAAATCATGTTTTTCTAAATTGTGATCATAACCAGACTTTCGCCAAATTTTTACCAAACTTCCGCCCCACTTTTGCTACTAAACTTTTTTTTCTATACTTATATCTACTTTTTAATGGGCAGTGAAAAGCGACTATGAGCAGATGTTCACTTGTAATAAACGAAATACGCCATGTGTGCGTTTTACGCGCTGAGAGCTCGAGACATAAAAGCCAGGTGAATCTTTTTTTATGAGCAATGAAGATGGAAGAGAAATTGATAGAAAGTATGACAAAATGAAGAAATTTAATATTGCATTATATGACAACAATAGTTATACATGTGTGCAATATCAATGACAATAATTCAAAATACATCCATTAGCGCCAATCACGAATTCTAGTGTTTTTTTTTTTTTTTTTTTTTTTTTTTTTTCCTACAAAATCATTCATAAATTGAATATAAAAATATATTAATATGCATACAAATATAACAGCGTATTCCTATTAGATATTTTGAACTACATAAGTATAATACCTATACAACGTCCATTGATAATCTGTGGGTGAGATATAGACAAAAATAACTCCAACTGCATTAATGAAATCTATAAAAACTATTTTTACCGACTACTGTATATTATATCACACACATAATTTAGTTTATGACGTCAAGTAGTAAAGATCTTCCCCGTCGGTTAAACAGTGCAGAATTTTGGCAATTAATGAATTATACAATTATGGGCGACTAATTACGTTACAAAAACACAGAAAAATTAAACATAATTATGTTTGAAATTGGATGGTCAATACTATCAATTATTTTTATAATGATGTAAATTTTTTTTAACAAAATAAGAAGCGCGTTATTTATCTTTTATTCATATATTGATGAATTCACTCAGTTTGTGTGATCAAATAAAATCTCTTTATTAATAATTAGTGTATTTTAGTTCTGAATTTATCTGTGGGTGACCAATTAATTTGAAAAATGATGTGTCACGGGCTCAGCTCGACCGTCATCCGAGCCCTGGCGCATCCGCTTCACGATAAGGATTAGACACTCGCGATGCTCTCGAGCAAGCATCGCGACGTTAGCCCATACGTAACAGATGGTATCGATCGTCTTGAGGTAGAGTGGCATTGATATCAGTATTTGCAAACATTGATTCTGATAATTCTATAGCAAGTATTTCCTATAATGATTGTAGGAGGCACTTCCCAAATCTTTGTCACGAAAGTTCTCCTCCACGTATTAACGGGCGGCCATAGTCGTACCTTACCGACTCCTCCATTTCACCTCGTAAAAAAATAAATACAATGAATTGTTTAAAACGAAAAGTGCACTCCTTTAAGTTTTTTAATGCGCAACAATCGATGGTCCGAAACCAGAACTCAAAATAATGAGTGGTTTTTTAGTAAAGTTTGAACAAATTTTGAGAATGATGTAATAATTTTGTTCAAGCTTTAATAAGAAACCACTAATTATTTTGACCTCCGGTTTTGGCTATATCGATTGCGCATTAAAAAACTTAGAGGAGTGCACTCTTCGTTTTGGATAATTAATTATATTTATTTTATTACAGGACGAAATAGAGGAGCCGGTAAGGTAGGACTATGGTATCCCCTTAATAGTTTGGAGAAGATAACTGTTTTACCCTTAAAACTGTGATGACTAATAGATAAAACATTATCACAATACTTATTTGTCAAATATTCAACAAAAAAGCTTTGTAGATTTCGATAAATCTTTGTTCAATCTTCTAACGGGGATGAAATTATTCACCGAAACATTTAGGCGATGTTCAAAACTAACCCTATTTCATTATTTAATAAATTAATATTCAAACATTTATTTGGAAAAACACTTCGTCAGGCGCTCTGTATATGTAAATATTATTATACTCAACATTTTTTTGAGTAATTCTATTAGTATTCGCAAAAGATATAGACATTCTAAAATTATGTAGGACCTTAAGCCGAAAAAACAACTTGTTATTTTTCCCTTAACCCTTTCCTGCCTTGGAAAAATCGATATCTATTTGAAAAAAAGACTTTTTTCATACATTCATCTTCAAACTTACAGACAGTTTAGAATTTTTTTTTCTTATACTTTTGATTTTAAAAATTTCATCAACTAACTCCATCATCCACTGTCACTTATTTGTAATAAAATACAATCACAATAGTTGAGAAAATCGAAAACAATGATAAATTCGATGTATGAGCACTTGCAAATAGCTCTGACATCCCCTTTATACTAACAAAAAGATTCCTCAAATGTATAATCAACATGTGCACTCCATCCATTCCGATTAAAATACCATATCATCGAAATGAAATGTGCGGTTAAACTGGAAAAGTGAAACGCCGACAAAGGAATGGTGGTGCAAGAGAACGTGTGTTGCCAGAGGCGCACGTGGAACTTGCTGCTGAAAATACCAGACATTGAGGGTATTTTTCCACTCCAGCTGTCACGAAAGCGCGATTCGCGCGTTTATGTACTTTCCGGCCTCTATTTCGACAGTTTCAGCTCGATAGGTAATATCCGCTCGCCGTCGCCCCGCAAACAAGTCGAATTATTAATTTTCACAATTGCAAAAATAGCCACTTCAATAATGGACGAACTGAAGTTGCTTCCACGGCCCCCCACGCTAATGTGTTAGGGGATACTTGCGTAATTTCTCGCTAACTCGAGCCGTTTAATCGATTAACCGTGTAAAGAAACGCAATTGATAATAAAGTTAAAGGCCGTTTGGATCGCTTACGATGAGAAAATGATTATATGTACAGTTACTCAACGTTTGTATGATGGTATATATATTCTTATTATTTTCATTAAAGGTTTCACATAAAACTATTCAAAATTTCGAGAGGATTAGAAATTTTTCCAAATCAACGGAATTGTGTTTACTAATACATCCAATCGTAATATTTAATGTACATGTAAAAATTTTGTTATTATATTAGAATTAATTGAGTTAACCGACAAAGCAATCAACAACGAATTAACATTATGTTCTTTCTATTATGTTGCAGAAACTCTTTACCTAAGCCAAAGCCATGAGTATATACGGGGGAGACGTGCAGATTCTGCAGACTCTCACGATACACACCAGTGACGTCAATGCGGTGGACTTTGCCGGCGACAGTATTTTAGTAACCGGATCCGGGTTAGTACCTCTGGCAAAATATTTTTATCGGTAAAACCGTTTTCGCACCATTAGTCGCTAAGGGATCACCGTTAAAATATCTATTACAAATGTTAGATAAATAATGATTTCAAGGTTTTTAGTTACAAGAAAAGTATTTTAATAAATTTGGAAATATACATATATCAAAGTACTTCAAATTACATTATTGAAATTGATTTTTCTGACTTTTCCTTTAACATAATAAGTACTATACATATGTTATGTTTTAATTGACCATTTGTCTGTTTAAAAACGTAGAAGAATAATACTTATCGCGATTTAAACGTACTTTAAAAAAAGTTTAAAAAATTAACGCATTAAAATTGAATTATTCAAACACCCTCTGTTATTAAATTTTAATCATTCACATTTTCTATGTTACTTTATTTGTATACACCTGCGCTGTTTAAAATATTCTGAAAATTCTTTTTTAAGCTAAAACGTTTTAGATCATCAATCATTGAATCAAATTTTTAGAAAAATAACGTTTCGATAAAGCTGAAACAAAATTATTCAATTGAAAAGAATGAAAAATGGTATTGATATTTTTAGAATAAAAGAACTTATCAGATTTTCAAATACTGTACTCGATGTCCTTGTATCTGCACTTTACGATGTTACAATTAATCGATTTTCAGCGTACCGAGCTCATCAAACTCATTTAGAACTGATAATATCTACAATTATATTTCACGCATATAACTATGTTAAATATTTAGACTCTTTAAGCCCATACAAGATACGACAAAATCGATTTTTCTTGAAAGTTCAATAATTAAAATACAGTAGATTATTTACCATTTAGTAGTTTTTATTGTAATTGCAAGAAACATTATTTTGCTTAATCACACATTTAAAAATATGTGTTCTTGTCGTCGATATAAACGCTTTAAACTGCAGTATAATATATAATAGAAAAAATAACGAAAAAATTTAGCGCAATCAGTAGAGAAATTGTTGAAAACATGGATCCGTATAGGTCATATATGAGCATTATAAAGGCACTGTAAAAGAAACATATATTGAATAAAATATGCAGTTATTCCTTTCAATATATTATTCCAAAATATTAGCAATGCTAATTTCTTTAAAGTAGGGAGAAGAATAATAAAAACATTTTTATATAAAAATAATTATGTCCTACAAGTGGAAATACATTATTCAATACTTTATTTCAGGTTTAAGATCGATTTTGAACGAGCTTTTCTTGCTCCACTTTAAAAACAAACATTGCCTGCGGTCACTGACCAAGTTTAAAACCGCATAAAGTTCAAAATAGATTTGAATAATGGTTCGATAAATCCATTTAAAATCATTAAAAAAAAAATTAGAAAACATATTGAGGTTTAAAAATTAAGAAATATAGATGTAATTTATTATTTAAATTGTTTAAGAAAAGACTTTTCAGATCTTCATTTACATTCATTAGTATTGGTCATTAACTGTAAATAATTAAATTTATTCAACTTAAACGAATGCAAACTAAATATTTAAATCAAAGAAAATTTTAATTTTAAATCAAAATGCTCAATCATATGTAAGTTTACTAAAAATATTATACTTAAGTTTTACTGTACGTAGTGAGGTGTGATCCACTTCAACTATTTAATATAAAAATATTAGTTTGAAAAACATTTTCAATTTTTTCTGAAGTACTATATTAAAATATTGAATTGTTCCAAGGTGTGTACAGTTAAGGTTAATAAGTCATTTGTTTTTTGTGCTGGGAGAACGTTTATAAACAAAAAAAAACATTAGTTTCTATACATGTAATTACGGTACCGTACCCAAACATTAACCATATACCGTTTTCCATATGAACAATTCCCTACATTATTAGAGAAAACTTTTATATCTCGAAAAAAAATAAAAAATTTTTTATGAGCACTCATTAAACATTTTATCTTGTTCTTTAGGCCTTTCTGAACGTAGAAAATAATAAATACACACTCGATTTGATGGTATCATTTTGTATAAAAAATAACTCCAGTTTGATTCTAAATTATTCCACCAAAAACAACTCAATGTGAAGTTTGGAAAAAAGAAAATGAAACTACAGAGCAAGAAAGTTTCAGAGCTTTTTTCAGAATTAGAAAGTTGTTGATTCCTTTAAAACTGTTTAATAAGTAGTTTCCTCCAAATATATTCAAAAATATACACTTTGAAACCTTACATACAATATTTTAATTTTTCGAAAATTCATATGAGACATTTCATCTGAGATCTCTGAAAAATCACGTAAGAATGATTCAGAAATTTTATGCATGATTTTTCACCTGAATTTGACAATAGAAATCACGTGGACAATAGAAACCAATGAAAACAGTTTTGTAACACTGTTTTATTCGACAATCAATCTTTTTTTTTTATAAAAATTTAATATGGAAAAGTTGGACGAAAAATCGTCAAGCTCTCAATATGAGGCGGACAAATTTTACATAAAAAAAATGTTAAAGTAGTAGAAAAGAACTTCAATTTAAGTTGAGAATGTGCCAAGTTTGATGAACCCTGTAAGTGTATGAATGTCCTCGAATATATTGACTTTTCACTCTACTAAACTATTCGACATGCTGAATAAAAGCGCGAAATGAAATTCTAAGCACCACAGATAAATCCATAACGAAAGAAATATTAAATACCCGCAGTGACAAACGTGTACGGGTGTGGGAATGGCAGCCGGGCGCTGGTTTCGTTGAAGCCTCGTTTTCGCCACTCCTCGGACACAAGTATGGCGTCACCTCGGTTAAAGTTAGCCCGCAATCGACGATGCTCGCCTCGTCTAGCATCGATGGAACAACGCAACTGTGGAATCTCAGGGTCAGTATTGTACCCATTAAAAAGTTATCCCTTGCACGGGGGGCCGCAACTTTGTGGATCTCGAATCATATACGCTTGCGGGAAATTAATATAACTTTCACCATAAATATACACAAAATGTAATCATTTTTTGTTTGGACTTGTTCTGCGAGTGAGTATTAGTAAATAAATAAAATAAATGTGGAAGGACTCGTCAGCTGTTCTTTTTCTAAATTATATAATACGGACTCCTATTATGCGCGAATTTCTTCGAGTGCTACTCAAATCGTCGAAATTTGTTAATTTTGACTATAGAAAATGTCATATACGTATACGCGATAGCTTTCTACAATACAAAGGAAAGTTATTGATTTGTTTAACCAAAGAAGTATTAGCCATATACGTATGTACAGTCACGTTGTACTATTACAGTCTGGCACGAAAATTCACACGATGGTCCAAGCCGGTGGCGAGTCCGTCAGAATCTGCAGATTTTCTCCGGACTCGTCCCTCTTGGTCACCGCCGGCGACAACGGCCAAGTCTGCCTCTGGGACCTGGTTCGAAGGACTCTCATAAGGTTCTCATTCAACTCAGCCGTTTTTTTTACTACCTGCACCGAAATAATTATTTTTAATCCGCTCTGTTTTCTTCAAAGATGTTTTCAGAAACACGAGGGTGCGATACAGTGCGTAAGCTTCGCACCCGACTCGAACTGGCTGTTAACGAGTTGCACGTTAGGCGTATTACAGCTTTTCTGCTGCAACGAGATTATCGAATCGTGCCCGTCGCGCGAGCAGGATCTCACTGTGTTCGCTCAGGTTGATGATGCTCACGACCTCGGCGTCGTCTCCTGTGACTTCTCCTCCGTTCAGGAGGTCACGAGTAAGTTAACGTCCTCTCTTTTCCCATTTTTTTTTTTTTCGTTTACACTTATATTACGCTTTTAATCTTTTCGCTAAGAAAAAAGATTAAGGTCGATGTTGCCGTGAAGTAAAAGTATAAAGCTGCTAATATATACGTGTTTACACAGATACTTTCAAGTATAGAAAGTTTTCTTAAACAGGTGTGGATGATTTATAGCCTCGTACTCTGAAATTTAGTATATGATTAAAACTTTCGACTAGGATGTATAAATATTTTGTTAGTCTGTATTGGAAAAAACCAAGAAAGTAAATCGAGCCGCAGCTTTATAGGGTTTTATATAAGAGACGCGAGAATGTGAAAAATATTTGCAACGCAATAATCGTAAATATTGGCTCGGAAGGTAACGAGCCGTTCGCGAAGCTGTACCAGCTGGTGACCTGTGGCAACGATAACCGTGTGAAGTTATGGGAGGTGAAGGTGACACAGGAAAAATGTGATACCCAGCCGATGACGGCGACGATCGAGCTCTGCCGTATAATGGAGAAACACAGCAGTGCCTTAACCTGCGTCCGTTTCAGCTCCAACGGTATCTACACTGCCAGTAGCGGCCTCGACAAGACCGTCGTCATTTGGGAAACGGTTAGACAACTTGTCCCTTTTCTACTATACACTTTATTTTGAACTCATATATAGTTAGATCAGGAATAATTGATTTCGCGAGATTAATACTAAAATGTTTTTTTTTTAATTTTAGTTAATTTTGATTAAAAATCATAGTTACAGTAAAAAATGTTTGTAATAATTCTAGGCCACTGGAAGGGTATTGGCGGTGCTTACAGGACACAACCGATACGTAGCTTGCTGTGCTTTTTCGAAGAACGGATGTTTACTAGCAACAGGTATGATAATTAATCGACAATTGGAAGGTTTTTATTTAAAATCGTATTGAAATTTCGCAGGTTCGAATGACAAAAAAGTCATTATTCAAGACTTGACTGGAAATTTGACCCTAGACTCGGAGCTTGTTCGACACAATACTGTGAAATTGCAAAACAACGATAAACCTGAAAAAGTAAGTAATACACTATAATAGGAATTGATAACAATACTTTTTCTCGCAATCTTTATCAAAAGTAATTTGTAAAAAAATATATTCTAAAATAATTATAATGACAATAACTGATTCGTTAAAAAATTTTAATTATAATGCGACGAATGGTCATAACTTACGAGGATCGTGTACACTTATAAAAATAACGTTATCATTGAATAATAATACATACGTTTTATATGATCCTTATTTGTTTAGACGCTCATTCAGGAGACCGAGGTTGTGAAACACGCGGAGACGAGCGGCAACGAGGTGCGGCTCATTCAGAGAATGGACGAGCACAATGGGGCTGTCAACGCGGTGGCGATGTTCGGCAACCGTTTGATCGCCTCCGGCTCCGGGTTTGTATACAATCTCTCTCTCTTTCCCCCTTCCGTTTCTTACCGCAATCGAAACCCCAGGTGCGCAGCTTCGTTATTTCGAAATCCGACTGGATATTTCGCAGAATATTCGCCGATTTTTTGATCACGTGTTAAGAAGCTATATATGCGGTTGCTTTGTAGAAGATTAATTCTAATGAAAATAGATAAATAACAAAACAATATTATTCTATTCATTTTTTAAGCTCTTATTATTATTATTATTAACTTTTTATACTGCAATTCTATTAATTAATTAGCATCGTGTGATTCGCCAATCCATTAATAAAGATAACACCAATTTTTATCTTTATTTTGAAATCGTGTTTTCTTTGTAGACAGGGATAAAACCCTTTTAACCCTTCTCGAATTTAGCACTAAATTACATATTTAATCATACGTTTTAATTTCATAAAAGTGTATACTGGAAATCCCATTGTCGTGTAAAAATACTACTAATTTAGCACGTACAAAATTATTTGTTTTTTTTTTTGTTAGCCATATCCAGACATGATCTTTATCATAGTTAATGAGTGGAAAAAAGCAGTAGTCGTCGTTATCGTGACGATTGATTCTTCCCTCTAAGCTTGCGGTTGTTGTGTGCATTTATCACTGTTCTGACCAGTTTTTTTACTTTTAATACATCTATCAATGCACATTCTATTCTCTATGATGCAAACCCTTTATCTATTCAACTCTTCATATTTATCTAAGTATTGTCAATAATTTTGATAACTATCTATTAAATAATTTGACTCCGTAAAGTCGTAACTCAACTTAGAAAATAAGAGGTAGGCGTTTTTACAAAATTCAAGCGTGGGTGACTTTACTTTCCATAACGATAAGTATTTGTAACAACGATAACGACGACTTAGAGTAATCTGTATAAACATTAGTCACAAGCATTTAGGTCCACTTATCAGCATTTGTATACATTCGTATCAAGAAACATCTAAAACTGTTTTCGTCCTTATCTTGTCGGCCGAAATGGCAATTTTTTTTTCTAATTTTTATTTTTGTTTTTTAATTTTATGAACTATTCTTGACGATTGAGCGATTTGCATACGTGACAGAAAAACTTATACGAATTTTACAGGGATAAGCTGGTACGCGTCTGGGGCGTAAAGTACGATGAGGACGGCGAATCGACCTCGATATTCCAGGAGATGAGCTACAATCCTCTTGACGGCCACAAGTACAGCGTAAATTACGTCGAGTTCAGCCCGTGCGGTACGAAGCTCGCTTCATGCTCGATGGACGGTACCACCGTCATCTGGGACGTCGACGTAAGCTCAACTCACTTTTGTACCTACATATATAGTCGACTTTTTCTATATTGACACACTCGTTAATTAGGAGGAGCTCAAAAGGAAAAACAGCCGCGTGTTAATTGCGTTGCAGTTGGAAAAAAAAAATTATTTTTTTTTCTCGGTACGCGGAAGTAACGTGTAATAAATTAATTATGAGGGTTCAGCGTAATTAAATGTAACCGGATTTTCTATATTATTTTTTATTAAAAATCTATCGTTGCGCTTGATATTTAATTTAACTGACAGTTTTGCTTGTTGTACTATGAGATCCTTGTTAAAAATATAAGCAACTTGTACGGTAATGAACACTTCAAGTGAGAATATTTATATTTGAATTGTTTGAAATGAGATATTTTTTAAGCTAAACGTACCTCTGCACTTTTTTGGTATATCTACATGTGGGAAGGCGTGCACAAATCGGTATAAAAATTAATTTTCCGTCAGTCTGAAGCTTCTCAACTGTATATAGCAGGTATATTCAAATGCTCACAGACGGAAAATGTAAATTTTTACGCTGCTTTAAAATCGTCACGTAAATCTGTATCCACATATATATAATTAAAATTAGCTTATAGCTTAATAAACAATGATTATTTACATTGTACAACAAAAGGAAATCTTAAACACTTCCTTTGATGAATCTCAGAATGGCAGCCAGGCTCGAACGTCGTTTGTGAACTCTGGCTCGGCGGTGAGGGTGTGCCGTTGGTCGCCCGATGGCACGAAAATAGCAACTGCCGGCGACGACGAGAAAACCATCCTCTGGGACTTGGACACGATGGAGGAATTGAGGTTTGTCTCTCTACGATCGCAAGGCCCGTTCATACAGTAAATAAACCAGCATTTTTCTTTAAATTTTCTGCATAGTTTGACTTTTAAGTTTTCATAAATTGTTTTAAACAACTGTATGAACAGGTCCCGGTTGAAGCAATAAACAGATCACCGCTGCTTTTGCGTGTCAGTGATATTACGCCACCACTATACCTCTGTGTGGATTGACAGTTTTGCCTTGCGAGTTGGATTCGAAGCCTCCATATATATATATATATATTTACAAAAAACAAAGCTATATATAACAAGCAGCTGAGAGTAACTGCCGCGTGCTGTGAGAGAGATGTTGACACTATTGGCTTCCTCCATATACATACAATACATACATCAGAAAAACAAGCCCTATAAACTGCTGTTGTTGCGTTCGCAGAGTATCGCGTTGTATACACATCAGCAGCTAACGTTGCCTTTGGTGCGCGTTGTGACTGTGTATTTTCTAGGTGACTGATAATCCCCCTTAGAAAGCCATTCCTACCGAACTCGCGAGTCGAGACACAGATGCAGGCAGCAGCCAGACGAACACAACTCGAGCTGCCGCGTTTCTTGACATGCGTGTATCGTCGACTGATGCGCCTCTCGAAACTGTCGATCCAGCCGGAGCCGGTTACCGTACAGCAGCGAAGCCCATCGCCGTTTACCGGGCGAGTGACGCGTAACTTTAGCGATCCTTGCAGCGTGTTCGAGGGCCATGCCGATGCCATTACTGCGATTGCCTTCACTCCGGATTCGCGATACCTCGTCACCGCTTGTAGTGAGGGTACCTGGAGGTTGTTCGATACAAGGAGTGGACAGGCTGCTGCTGCAGCTGGAGCTGCTGGTAGTACCGGGGCTGCGTTGCTCGTCTGTGAGGCCAGCCATGATCTTGGGGTACAGGGCTGCGATTTTAGCCCTACCACTGGACCTTTCACCATGACGGGTGAGATAATTGTTTTTTAGATGTATTCGAAAACCGTTCGAGAGTTTTTATTATAATATTCTCCTCTTCAGGGTTACAACGTTACACAATTTTTCTTTTCCGTACATTTGATATTTCACTTATTTACACGGAATAAAATAATTAGTAAATTCTACATTTCCGACAGTTGATTTGATTCTAAAGTGGCAATTAAGTTCGTTTTACTTTCAAAAATATCGGTAGAATTTCCATTTTCGGAAAAATCGAATTATTATATACTTCATTAATACAGTTGATTTTACTGTTTGATTTTTTCCGTGTATTAATCGAACTTTATCACCTAGATTTTTTTTATCCGTCTTTGCAATGATATTTTATAAATGATAAGAATTTCATTAATAATACTAATTTATTTGGTTTGACTAGAAAATTACGAATCGAAATATAGATAATTACTATTAAATAAATTGAATTTTTTTTTCTTCTACTTTTTAATTATATCATGGTATAAAATCTTATTTTATGTCAAAATCAGTATAATTATAAAATATTGAGTGTTACTAAATAACTATAAGATATACCTGAATGAAACCAATACTTGCATATATTATATGCATATGCATAGATGCTCTCCGTGTTTAGTCAAGCGCTTACAATACGCATCGTATAAGCATACTCGGGCTATATCTATACTTAAACATAAATGCATAGACCATGTGTATATTCAAGTATTTATAGATGCACATCTAGAGCAGTCACCCAACGCTGGTATGGTTTCAGTAAAAAAAATTAAGTTTATATATATATATATATATAAAAAGCAAACTTTTATTTAGATACATTTATTCGAAGACGAGTGTCTATTGAGAATTATTTATTTATTTATTTAACCAGAGTAAATATACAAACAATTATAAAATTACAAAATTCGTAACTATTATATACAATGTTTACGTTACAAAAGTAATCCAGCAGAGGAAACATATTTCCTGTTCGCTGGTCTGGCCTACTTACAAACTACAAAATTACTTACAAACTAACTTAATACTATGTATTATTTGGTTAATTAAATTTTTGTTAATAATACATTTAGTAGCATTAGGAATTGTTTGCTGTTCAAATATTCTTAGGAATACTTAGAATAGCCCATTCCCAAAGTGGTATACTTAAATAAAGCAGTCAGAAACATTTTAGATTTTAACAAGCAATAAAATTTGAAATTTTCTTAATTAACAGTTATATGAAAGTTTTATTACTCTCTTTATAAATATATACTTTTCTTAATTTAGATTTATCTTTATAGTCTTCGCCAATATCTTACTAACAGTGACCTAGCCAATGTGAAATTCTCTGTGGGGGCGTTTCTATCCCTAGCAAATACTATTTTTTCAAAGCTGTTCAATTTTTCTGGGCAAGTGAGACCCATTGCTCATGTTACTCTGTAATGAGGGAACATTTCCTTATGTTGATTGGACGAATCGTATTTACAAGAAGATGTAAATACTATATCGTCAATAACAACAATGTCCTTATATTTAGGTTGTCGTTCCAGAGAATACATAGAGTTGGTGTAGATTTGCTTACCTCTTATCCCTCTGTCAAAGTAAAAAATAGCCTTGTTAGATACTAGGTAGTTTTTTACTCTCTTTAATTTGGCCAACTCGCTATTTTCTTCTGCCATTTTGTCAATCTTATAGAAAACTTACTCAATAGGCGAATACTTTACTTTATGCTCCCTTTTTATTTCCGCAACTTTAGTTACTTTTATAAAATGTGTGTGTTTTGTTCCAGAGTATTTGGGGCCACATTTTAGCACAGAAAGATTCCTCTTATGTTCTTTTTCAATAGAGTTACTTGCGATCACTAAGGTGCTAGTTAAGTCGATATATTTTGTATTATTTGTGTCAGTAGTCGATTGGTGTAGCCATGTACTGATTATTTCATTTGCCTCATTTAATGATGTTAATGTCTAGTTCGTTACTTGCGTTTTTCATTTTGTAGTGAGTGCCTATATTGAGAATAAAAAAAGTCTTAGAATGGTGTGTACTATATATTTTTTCTAACTTACACAAAGATAGCAATTTTACAACCTAATGTAAGCTCATTGGTAAATCAATGTTTACAATACTTAGTACAAACATTTACGAAATGGAAAAAAAACTTTAAAGTTACTACGTTAAAATTACAAACGAACCTCTTCACATATTCACATTATATATACGAGTTATTTAAAAAAAATGTTGTGTTAGTTGATCGAATCACAATTGAACATTAGCCAGATAATTTTTTTCAAAATAAGTATTCTTTATCATCGTCCGTTACCTAAAAATATCAAAGCTCAAAGCCCATTTACCGCGTGTAATAACGCATTAAAGTGAATCCCCCAACTCTATAAAATAAGTTAAGCTATACCGCAATGACGAATACCGCTTTGTAGGCTCGAGGGACGCGAGCTCAGGCTGTGCCAAGGAATCGTACATGCTGGCCACCTGCGGCAATGACTCGCTAATCAAGCTCTGGAAGATCATCATCATGGAGGAGGACATCGACTTGGACGAGAGCACGGGCAGCAGCGACCCTGGCGCCGTATCCTACCGTGAGCGCCGGCAGTTCGCCGGCCACGGCGGCAACGTCATGTGCGTACGTTTCTCACCAGTGCACGGCGAAATACTCGGCAGTGTCGCCACCGATCGTACCGCTCGACTCTGGAGCGTAGTGAGTATATACATATATGTATATTATCAGCTTGGATTAACGTAATGATGTTCTTTGATACTTTTTTCATTATTTTTTTCAACACTAAATGATGAGTATAACGGATTGAGAAGAAATTCGTGTACTTTTATATTTTCTATACATATGCTCTTTCTATACACAGCTACTTTTTTATGAATTCATACGAAAATCAATAGTGGTTTCACATAGTTGTTACGTCTGTAAATGTAAAAGAGCGAACGATCATTACTCCAGTAGTTCCACGGACAAAATTAATGGTTACGGTTATACTTACGAATTGGTAAAGCCCAATAAAATAATTACAGTAACCAATTAACTTTGTTGGGATAATAATACTTTATTGGTTTATCTTACTAATTCTAAACAGATGGAACGTTCTTACTAATGAGTTGGTAAACATCTCTACTGAAAAAATTCAGGTGAAATTTCTCAAGATCTAACCTGAGATTCTGATCAAAATGCTGCTAAAAATTCTACATTTATAATTAAAAATCAGCTTTCCAGTACTATACGAGGGTCGTTTGAAAAGTCCGTGCAAAAATAAATACTACTTAATTGTTTGTATTAAACCTTTTTTATTTTT
>JAYJLV010051361.1:0-19773 GCA_036873485.1 Torymus texanus
TGTGTGTGTGTGTGTGTGTGTGTGTGTGTGTGTGTGTATATATATATACATATACACACACACACACACACACGCGCGAGTTCCAACGCTCATGTGTTTATTAAAGACCGGATCGCGGCGACGCGTGCCTCATCCTAATGCCTTATTGCACAAGTAGTTATATTGAACTCTGCGAGCAAAGCTGATCTTTCGCTTCCTCTCTTTATATCAAAACAATCATGCGTGGAATTTATTATTATATATCGCTGTTTACGAGTTGATATATATATATATATATTTAAGTATTTTGTAATGTCTTTGTGTCTCGGTAGAAGGTATTGTGGTATTGTATTGTTGAAAAGGGATCAAGTGAAAAGGAATGTTTGGCATTTCAATAGGATTAAGGAATCTTGTTTAATATTTTACAAATACAATAATGACGTTTGTAGCCACTTTACGGACTTTTTCATGAAAAAAAAACGATACATCTTAATAAATTGCATCTATCGATTTAATTATTGATCAATTAGAATTTACATTCTAAAGCTTATAAGATATCGTATTTGTAAGTGAAAACTCTTTGTTTAAGATCATTGTTAAAATATTTTCGCTAACAGTTGAGTTAATTTTTTTATAGGAATAATAAATACAGCAATTCAAAAGAATAATTTGGAATGTTAATTAAAAAATAACTGTACTTACGCGTATTTATTACTTTTTTAATTGTAATGATCAACATTGTTTTACAATAGTTCAACGAACTCGAAATTCTCCGCTCGTTTTATGCGATGGGGTATCTGAATTATGCTAACCGACGAATACTATGCCAGCACGATGAAAGCACTTAGGGCAGCGAGGTTGCCTAAACGAAGGCGCCACAAGAATAATGCATGGTCTTGTAAAACCGCACGTTCAAGTGATTCACTATACTATATTTTACCAGAATTAAAGAAAGTTACTTAGAAATTTGAAAATATATGTTAACCCTCGAACTCAGTCAAAAAGTGGCCTAGAACGTAAGCAGGACACTTGAAATATTTTCCAAACATTCTCTGACGGCTGGAGTTAATGATCTCGTTCGACGACGGGCATCCGATAAATAAAATAAATAATTATAACGTAGTACTGCGTGCAGTTGTGCATCAGCATCTAATAAATAATAACAATGATATACTTGGAAATATCCAAGGGACTATAAAAGACGTTGCCTCAAATATCAAAGCGGAACGATAAGATTCGATAAAAGTGCTAAAAGATTCGTGATCTGATGATCTCACAGTGGATTACAATAAAAACGGTTGAAACAGCAATCGCCGAGGGGTAATGATGACCGCCTTTTTAATTGTTAAACCTACGGCAGGCTCAAATGACGCACTCTTATTTATCCACAGTCTCGTTTACCCTCGAATCGGCTTTATCTGTTAGCGTACACATTATAATCAAAATAATCTCTTGAGTTGCAAATAGTTGTGAAGTATCAGTGTGTATTAGACCTGGGATATAAACTGTTCATTGAGCGATAACGCGGCATCTGACGTTTAGATTCGCATCGTTCATCATCATTACCATGACATCCATTACCATTCCTGTAAGTAATTCAGTGATAGTTCGTAAACAGTTAAATAGTGAATATTTGAAAATTGTGTTGTTCCGCAGAAAAAAAAATCAAATTCATGTTTGAATACAGTTTGATAACATTACTATTTCCTTGTAATTTCTTTCTTATTATCACAGTATATAAAAATCTCACTTAAAATCCTTTTAGGTAAATATTAAATAGACGAATAATCAACAGTTTATACAACGATATTCTTTCAAACAGAGTTATCGTAATAAAAAATACAAAGATTATGTAATTGTACATTATCATTACGGCATAATAAAACATTAAAAAATAATAAATAACAAAACATAGTATCTAAAATCTCGTAATAATTAAACTCATTGATAAAAATATATATGATGCTGTCTTAATACAAATAACAAAAATTTCATAAGAAATGTGCTTTTAAATTTAATATTATATAAAAAAGAAGTGTATTAAAATGCTCTTAATTAAAAAAAATCTTAATTTTAGATCTCGGGAAAGTAAAACAAATTTTAATAACTTTATTAAATTTAATGAAAATAAAACTAAAACATGAATTAAACTTTATTATACATGACACATACATTTAATTAGATCTTTTTTTATTTTCCAATGTAAACATGATGAAACACTTATTTTAAGCATCGACTGAACCATTTCGACGTTGTGTTTGATCACGCACATTGCACATATGCGCATCGTGACACCTACACAGACGAACATTTGTCAACACAATACTTACGTTTTAAATCTTTAGTCATAAAACATATTTTTTAATTTTACCAAAAATATAAATAATGATAAAAACTGCTATAAATAAATTACAAATTTATTAAATTAATAAATCATTTTTATTATTTAGTATATAACTAGATGACTATATACATTTTTTTTAAATAAAAGTTGAAATTTTAAACTTTAGCAAGATTTCGTGATTTTATATTATTTAAAAGTGAATTTTTTTCTAATACGTATTTTGAGTATTGTAAGATATGAAATTTTTATATAATAACCACTTTATAAAATGTTATTATTGAATTACAATTATTTTTCATTAAATTCTTACAATCATTCGTAACTCCATCTAACGTTACAATAATAAACTGCTGTTACATCATTTACACTTACCGATTGAAGATACTTTTAAAATCAAGTAGTACATTACAAATAATAATGCCTATTTTTAATCAGAATGATGATCATTTAAAATATAATTAGATATTTAATTTAGAATAATTATAATTTAATCAAACAATAGTACTCATAAAACTCTTCTGAAATCATTTGTTTAAAAATGACTTGAATTTATTTATCAATAGAGTGGTTCATAGTTTAATGTCCGTTTCCAAATTTCGATGGTCCAGCTATGCCTTAATTAATTAACAATCGCAATTATTTTCAAATGACGACTAGAACTAATCACTACTAAATAATCACTACTTAATTGTAGCATAATTTTGAAATTATAATTATTTCTTAAAATACTTAAAAATTGTATGAACAAATTAACTTCATTACAAAGATTATATAAAATGTGAAAATTTTATTATTTAACTACTCTACCTAAGGAAATTAGAACTATATTACTTTTGAAGTTCAAATTTAAGGTTGATTTTCCATCTGATTAATTTCTTTATCTAACTTATTTGATCAAAATCATTTTAATCATCTATTTTACCCGATGAGATAACGATACAATACGTATTATATCACTAATTAATGTAGTTTTGTTTTTACAAGTCACATACATATATATATACCATATATTCAAGTGCATGCGCACGCGCTTAACGCTTGTACGCTATCTCAGTCCTTGATTTTTATGCGATCGTTGTTGATTTATATACGATTTGGTTAACCGTATACAATTGGAAATTTGTATATACCTTGGTCGTTCTTGCTGAAAAAAATCATAAATTATTTTTTCCATAGTCAAACAAAAGAAGAGAACTCTTTTTATTCGTTTTTAACCGTATTTTGCATTCGTTGATCGCTTTGGATCAAGATTTTTAAAAATAAATAAATTTTTAAATCATTAATATTCTTTTGTTATTTTTTATTTCTATTACAATATATATTCTTCAATATTAGTTCAAATCACCTGTGATCTATTATCTATAATAGCTAAATAAAAATTATATGATTATATAATATAGTTAATCAAAATGAAAAATTATTACAAGATTACCTTCAACGTAGCATTATAATAAAATAAGTAATATATTGACTAGTCTTAGTGTGTTAACTATGATGCAGGTAGAATATACATTACGCGGCACACCAGCATAATTTTCATGAAATATATAATGAGAATTTTAATCAGCAATAATAACAAGATTTAAGAAATCTCTTAATTTTTTTGCAAAGGAATACCAGTTTTTAAACACAAATACGTAATTTGAATAAACGAATAAAAGATCTAAAATATTCAACGATCTTAACTGGTTTTGATACTAAAGAATTCATTCAACCTTACGGGACCATTAAATTTTCTCCGTATTTTTTTAAATTTCTTTAGAATTCTTCAATACAAAAACATAGAATAACACCATGGTATTCTCGGAAATGAAAAATAAGAGGTTTCCTTCGAACTTATAATTAGTTTTTGAAAGTAGGAAAGTTGCTCGATATTGCAATCGATATGAAAGAGCCCCCAAGAATCCTGAAGGCAAAATTATACGGTTCGGGTTATGAATTTTTCAACGATGGACCGTCAGCCGCAGAAAAATTCAAGTCTCATTCTATACAGCTAGAACGACTGAAAATTGCTTATGTTAATAAAAATTTGCATTCGAAATCGTTTAGTATTGCTACTAAAAATGAATTAGATTATACCTACCGTTCCAACTCCATTTTCTATAAAAAACAAAGCAATTAATTGTATATGAAAGAAAGATTTTTAATCATCGGAAATGTCGTAATTATAATTAGAAGACCTTTTTTTCGAAAAAAAATCTTTTGCCGATATAAATCACGCGTATAAATTTAGCCAGAATTCGTCAAGCGATCAATCCCTGAATGCAATCATCAATTAAGTATTCAAGGCTCCGCGATAATTTTGTTCTCACCAGGCGCGTATCGATCAAGTTTGAAATATTAAGGGAGTTCTGAATACAGTCATTATTGACTTAAGTGCGCCAGCATTACGCGCGGTGCCGCGCATATAACGCTCGTAAAAATGAAACTCAATGCGTGTACCTTTGACAAATGCTTTTAAAAAGAATTTCAAAAGTGTTTGGTGATCTAGGCCATTGCGTACTTATTGACACAAACTCTTTTTTCCGCTTCAATTTCCTCGCGATGTTTTGCGTCACACACGCCTACAGATCTGTAATACAGAGGAAGTGTACAATTATTCGTTTGACCTTTATTTGTATTATTTTAAGTATAGCTGTATACAGGGGTAAATAAATCTTACAATATATACTCGTGAGACGAGTCATGGTGTTTTTTATCGTTCGAAAAGAAAGTGCCACTTCATGGCGTCGAACATGTTGACAAGAGTTAAACAAACAAATTAACAATCCTGATGTGACCGATCGTATCACGTGATAAAACGTACAGCTCATGCGATGGCCTAAATTTATTCGGCTGAAAGTTCATGCATAATTCAAAATATGCATTGACGAAAGTGCAAGTGATGTCATCTCGTGTGCGGGTTGTCTTTGCGTCTTTTAGAAAGGCATAATATTATCCTTCTCGGCGCAAATAAGAATACATTAAATAATGGCAAAGAAAATAGAATTACGTATATGACGATCCTAGCTATACAAACAATTCTACCAGATTGATAAAAGAAGGAAACGAAAAAGTATGTAATCAATAAGATACGACTTGCACAGGGGAACTTGTAAATAGCTGATTTAATTTGCAAAACACGTCGAAGCACTTATATATTATGTATTACAAAAGACCGGATCGCGCCTACGTGTATATATTTACACAATTCTTTACGAGCTAAATATCGTTGACCCTTGTTCTTCCTCTCTGTCGTCACGCGAAATCAGTCCATTCGTCAATAATAATCTTATCGAAATTATCGCTATTTCAAAGTAGATCATCAGAGCCAAAACATTACACGTAATCAAGAAAAGTAATTTCAAACCTGACGTCAAGGAAAAAAGAAACTTTGTCCTCCGAAGGGAAAACCTTGTACAAATAGAAAACAAGTGCGTATACGCGACAACAAGAGAAGGGGGAGAAAAGAAAACTTGCCCGGGGCAATAGAGTCCCTCTAATGAGGAAAGAGAGAGAGAGCAAGCATACGCGCACATATACACACGGCACAGAGTAGAGAAGAAAGCATCCTTAGACGGGCGGCTAGTTTTATTTTTAGGATCCTCGAAATCATTCAAATTGATCTCGCGCTGTTGCGCATGTGCGCGCTCGACCGTGCGACTATATATCCCAACGTTTCTCTCTCTCTCTCTCTCTCTCTCTCTCTCTCTCTCTCTCTCCCTCCTTCCCCTCCACCAAGTGCGTAATACTGATAAGCTCTAGCAGAAGCAGCAACCGTGGCAGCACTAACATCGCGCTAGACGAGGGCATTTGCTCCTAAAAATCAAAGACTAAGGAAAAGGTCGCCGAGACAGTAGTGCAAGCTGGACACAGTCATTATCGAAAATGACACTGCGTGGGTGTGTTATATAGCTAAAAGAAGAAGGAAAAGAAGCAGTACAAAAGTCATCCTCGCACGAACGTAGGGACAAAAGAGCTGACGAAGCGAGAAGATTGCTCATCGCTTGCTCGCTCGCCCGCTCGTGGCAAGCATTTCGCGCGCGTGTGCGCGCCGGAAGGGAAAAAGAGTTGCTATCCGGGGCTGACTGTCTGATGGCTGGCGGCTGGCTGCGGCCGCGCGCGCAGAAGCAATGGGCGCAGTGGGCCAACGGGAGCAGCAGCAGATAGAGCGAGTGCAGCAGCAGCAGCAGCAGCAGCAGCCGCCGCCGGAGCCGGCTAATCGTGGACTCAGTTGACATTCGACCAAGCTCGCGTCAGGTGGCACTTTATACAGAGAGAAAGAGAGAGAGAGAGAGAGAAAGACATACACACAATCGCTCTACCAAATCTGCACTGTGCGTGTGTTATATACACTCTGACGCGCGGGCGCGCGCGCAAGTGGGTATAAGCTAGTGAGCGAGAGACAGTCGCATAGACAAATCGATATATACCGCCTCACTCGCGCATTCGCTCCCTCACTCGTGCGCGCTCTCTTGCGTGTGTACATATATATACACCGACGGTATCACATCGTCGCTCGGTGGTGGTGGTGCGCTGTGTTGTTGTCTTCTGCTAGCACTCTCACCCTCCGTGCCACCCACGCGTCACGCACTATCTCTCCCTCTCTCTTTCTACCCCTCTTTCATGCTCGCTCTCTCACTTCGCCGCGCTCTTTTGTCGCTTCTTATATAGCAATACGTGACGTGTATAAGTTCTGACGCGTGAGAGAAAGAAGGAATAATTGAACGAAAAAATCCATGCGCTGCCACCACCGCGCGAGTAGAGTCGTCGTCGTCGTCGTCGTCGCTGTCTTGTGTATATTATAGCTGTCGGGCCATTAGGCCGTAGCGACTATACGACGACGACGACACACAGCTATTGTATAGGCGCACGCTCTCTGCTCTCTTGGTGCTTGCGCATTAGTGCAGCGCGCGCGCATCCCGCGAGCACGTGGAGTGTGTGCGCGCATACTCTGCACACTCTCGGAGTTCTTCTCCTTCTCCTCCTTCTTCCTCGTTCTCTTCTCTCGCTCACTCACTCTCCAGCCGAATGAAAATGAGGCTGCTGCTGTTACTGTTGC
The DNA here is from genome assembly GCA_036873485.1 of Torymus texanus. Taxonomy (NCBI): domain Eukaryota; kingdom Metazoa; phylum Arthropoda; class Insecta; order Hymenoptera; family Torymidae; genus Torymus; species Torymus texanus. The sequence goes on from JAYJLV010051361.1 coordinate 7,365, forward strand.
TCGTGCTATTTGCGCCGAGATTTTCGTGCGCTGCCGACGCCGCTGCCTTGTTCGACTAACAAAACGATAGAGAGAGAGAGACGAAGAGAGGAGAGAGAGAGAGAGAGAGAGAGAAACCGGGAGGAGAAAAACGCGTGCGCGATTGTGGAGGGGGAGAGAAAAAGAGAGAGAGAGAAGTTAAAAAGAGACGGAGATTGTGAGAGAGAGAATTATCGTTGATAGCAGTGGGAGGCGGAAACTATCGTGCCGTATACAAAGTGCCAAGTTATATATTTACCAAAGAAGAATACGAATGGCTAGCAGTGAGCGCGCTGATATCGTCGCCTAGTCTTATACACATACAATCCACACACGGACAAAGTGCGACACGCGCGTGCAAGAGAGTAGTAACGAGGTAAGTCCAAGTACACTAACATACTCGACTATACTGACACATTTTTTTTCTCTACATTTTCTTTTTTTTTTTTTTTTCATCTATATACACAGTTACATACACATTTATGTATATATGCACTTTCACCATTTTTCATTCCGGCGTGTGTATAAAGTATATACCCAAAATCGTCTGAAATGAAAACGCGCAGAGCGGCGCCCCGAGTGTTTTATTGGAGCTAGATCTGGGTCGCGCGCGCGTTTCTGTTCTATACATTCGCCGTGTCGGGATCTATTGCCGATAGATCCCCGCTTTAGGAATTTCGGGCATTCGCTCTTTTTCGTTTACCTTTTATTTCCCTTTCTCTCTCGCTTCGTTTTTTTCCTCTTTTCTATTAAACACGAAAAGTCGATATTGATGATTTGGAGGAGGAAAGAAGGTAAAGTGTCGACTCGGTGAAACGAAGTCTTTTTTTGCTAAGCTCAGTGAAGGGATTTTTTTTTTTTTTTTTTAAATCCAGAAAAAGCGACGCGATGTATATATCACGGTACTTCACAATCTTAGATCCTTTTTCTGAACGATGTGTATATATACATATATCATGAAATCTCAAGTGTTCCTTATTTTGTGAGAAGTAGTACCTGCACACTACTTGACGGTAATTACGTAGATCGCGATAAGAAATTTTAAAAAGTTAATTGCAAGCGAGGACAAATTTCAAATATAGAAAAACTAATGAATAAAAGAATTTTAATAACTTTACTTTTTTTTTTCTTATTTTGTTTACATTTAATTCTTTTTTTTCACTTTTTATGTTAACTAAATCTTTTGAAATGAATGCACATTTTTTACGCGGCTCAAGTTTATAGTTTTTCGTTGGTTTTATCATATCTCGTATAATATTATAATGAATACCTTATTTTGCAATGATAACCGAAGAATTTAGAGAAAAACTGCTAATGGAGTCTAGGAAGAATACTAGCTGTTAATTTTAGGAATCGTAAATGGTTACTTTAACGACGTTTAAGTAAATCTCTTTCGTAAGTTTTATGGCACTTAAACCAAAGTATAAATTCAAGTTTTGTATTCAGTTAAAAATATACACCATACTATTTGATTTTAATATCGTTATGGTCAAACATATAGTGCGGATCTTATAAAATAATTAAAACATTAATTTATTTACGTGTAAAGTAATTGCGTTTTATTGACTTAAACTTTGTTATAATTAAAAAATGTTGAAACAAACTGTAGTTTGTTAATTAATATGATGATTTGTTTGCCTACGTTATCCGTTTTAAAATAATCAAATTATATCTTATCATGTCCAATAGTCACGTTCTAAAGTTCATTTGTGCGCTTAATTATTTTAGACACGGGTGAATCGCCTTTATTCTACAGACGTCTATAGGCAATTATATGCTTTGAATATTGAAATCTACAGTTGAAATGTCTGTTGACAGAAATTTAATACAACTTAGTCACATGATACCTAAAAAGTTGACAACTGATAATTAAAAAAAGTTATTGCTTTATTGATTATTTAAATGTAATAAATGTATTGATGCATAATTTGTTCTTTATCCATACGATATTCAATTTCTATCGTTAAAATGATGTATAGTACATGAAATCATAAATATTTATTTGCCAGATTTATAAACTAGGTATTATGCATCATGTGATTCATTTCCAAAGATTATATCGGATGTCATTTTGTTAATTGTATATCAATTTCATGCGATTTTGTTTATTGGTCAATTGTGCTAGTTTACTACTATTCTATTGTATTTTCATGGTAATTGTTGCTATATTTTTGCTCAGGGTAATCATAAATTTATGCCTTCGACGCCGGACAAAAAAATGTACGCGAAATAAAATATTCATGAATCTACTAGTGAATAAAGTATTTCTGAAAATGTACCACACTCCAAGACTGGAATATTAATTGAAATATTATGCTTTATTTGAGTTTCACTGATTCACCTTTAAAATACATTGATGTTATTACATTCTTACTGAGACAATAATGCGATAATAATGCAACATAATCAATTCAATCTGTTAATGAATAAAAAATAAACTTTAAGTTAAAGCTACTTCTACGTAAATAGGAACGTATTGAATAATTTGCGTATTTGCGCGAAAAGAAACAATAATGAAGTGTTTACCGTCGTAACATTACGTTTTCCATTTCGGAAAAGCTGCTTTCTTAATTCCAGAAATAGATGATTAGACATGTGAGCTTCGTATACGCGCACGTCGTCTGCAATAAGTACAAAACTTACGCGACACGGTCACAGGTGTTTGGTAGTTCATTAAATAAGAAAATACCAAGGAGCGTACGTTGGAGTTGTTTAGCTAACGAAACAAAAGAAACGGAAAACTAGAAATACTTGCTTGTATTCGAAAATATAAGGGAATATAATAATTCATTTTACACGAAGAAGATAATTCATGGAAGTCTACGTTATTGCTTAAGTACATTTTAGAAGCAAGATTCTTCCATCTACCAATTAAAGCTTATCGCTCGAATATAAATAGTATTTCAATAAAGTATGTGAACGCGCAAATATGATAAATGTAAACCGCTGATCTTACACGCCTAATTAATATGCGTGTATGAGAAATTAAAATTTAATTTTGAAGAGTGCGTGAACGTAACGAAACGTATAAAAGTTTATACAACTTCTTTAAAGAAACTGTATTAAATACTATGCTAACGTACCTTTCACATTAGTAACCAAAATATATAATCTGAAAATAGTCAATTAAAATGATGTCATTAAACAACTCATTTCTCACGGTGGATGTTCATTTATAGTCATTGTTAACTTACATAAAGACATTTATTAATTTGCATGCGACAATTATAATTATTGCATTTGAAACCATCAGAAACGTAACCAAACTGCATTCATTAGCTTAATTATTTACTATTCTTTTCATTGAACAATAGTCCTAGTCATAGGACTAGTTTTATAATGCAATTGGTCTTACAGAACTCTGCTATTCATTTTGCAGATACCGGAACGAGTAGTGCCAAATTCAAGCAAACAAATGACTTTTTCTAATAAAACCTTAAACTTTAAAGTTTGAATACTGAAGGGGGCTATTGCAATTTTATACTGATTTTGTTTAAAGTTCAAAATAACTTCTTTTCAAGATGGTAAAAAGTTCATCAGATTACGTCAAGGCCATCGAAGGAGGTATTCAACCTACTCAGGTATACAAACGTTATTAAAAACGTGACTCAAGACGTTTATATGTATAGAGTTATCTTTATTATTCTGTGAAAAGCAGCTTAAAAAAGGAATTAGATCCCGCATTATTTGAAGAAATTCATTAAAAATCTTTCGATATAATTTTTGTATTAATGAATGTATTATTTAAAAAAAAATATAACCAAATTTTATGTTATTATCTTTCTTTCCTAAACTTGTAATCTAAAAAAATAAACAAATACTTTCTTTAGCCGCGCATAAATTCATTACAATTTACTTGAATATAATTATAATCATTCTTTTTGTGACCGTTATGATTTACTGCAATTAGAAGTGTAAATACACAAACAAATTCACTTTGATGATAATATATCTTGTGAAAAATAGGTAAGTGTAGGGAAAAGTTTTCGTTAAAATAGATACAGTTTCGTTATTGCGTAGATATCATAGATTAGTTTTATTTACATAGCTTTAACTTTAAGAGAAACTTAAATGTTGATTCAATGAATAGTAAAATATCTTAACAAGTAGCGAATATTGAACGCCGAATTTCACTAACATAATAATATTTCTATAAAATTTCCAGTAAATAAAAATATTTGTTAACATTATCAAATTAGCAACTATTCCTTACGAAGTTATAGGAAAATTCATAATTTGAAATCTAGAACTGTTTTTCCACGTTTAAAGCAAAGATATAATTTTTAATGACTTTATCTGGAGATGTTGTCTCTAAATCTGGGGAAATACCAATTAAGTCTACATCAATAGCTCTGGTTTTAAGGCCAAGTCTTGTTTCTCAGTAAATATATCGTGATAACATAAAAAACTATTAAAAATTTTAAAATATTTTTTAATCTTTCAAAACGTATTCCGTTATACATTCTATGAAGTTTTTAATAATTTATAGTTTAAAAAAATTTTTGGTAAACTGAAAAAATTAATTTTCTTTTATAAATATTTTGAAATTTCAATAATAAAAACATATTTTATATTACAAACCTAAATATATCACAGCATCAAGAATGTTTTGAACTTTATTTTAAACTCTATTTAGAGTTACGGAAAAGAATTAAAAGTGTAAACAAAGAAAGGCCATTATATTAAAGGTTTCTGTATTTAGACACAGACGTTCTCGAACACAAATACACGTTTATACGTGGACAAAGTACACGTAGAAATATCAGTTTAATATCAACCGCAATATTCAATAAACAATAAATATTATAATTGTATATAATATGTACAAATTTTAATAAAGGTAAATTTTAACATTTGAAAACTAATATGTGAGATTATTAATGTGAAATGGTATGTAAATTACACTTGTGTTATAAATTTAACAAAATACAATTAATGTATAATAAGAAATAATAAAAGAGTGTTTATAGCTATTGAAGTGTACATAATAAATTGTATTCAATAATGATAAATTATTAAAATTGAAACTACAAATTAGGCATTCTAAATAGTGTTGTCTCTAGATATATTCAAATTAAAAAATAATAGAAAGAGAAACAAGCTATGACTTGGTTATTCAATGAAATCACAGGAATAGCTTAATGCTATTTTCTTTAATTGATTTTTAGTATAATAATTAAGAGTTAAGACATATTGTAAATGTAAAATTTTTTCTAATAATAACATATTTATATAATAATAGGCTATAGAAACGAAAATCTACAAAAGAAGATGGATAGTTCTTGCCATATTCGTTGTATACAGTGCCAGCAATGCCATGCAATGGATCCAGTACAGTATTATCAACAATTTGGTCATGCAATATTACGAGGTTCCCAGTATTTCAGTCGACATGACCAGTATGATTTACATGATAACGTACATACCTTTCATATTCCCCGCAAGCTGGTTTCTTGATAAGTTTGTAAGTACACTCTTCGACTTGTAACATTTATCGGATTTAAAAAATTACTTGATTAGATCATGCAGGGATATGTTTTATCTTTTAAGATTTTTAAAATATAATACTATCGCGTTTTATTTGTTTAATTAAAAATACTGTCAAAGAAGATCTTAATTATTTAGATTCTTATCGATATAATTGATCAACGAATGACCTGAAAATAAATCAAAACGGATTTATGGTTACGTAAATGTAACGAGTTATCATTTAAAATGGATTCTTTGAAGATAAAAATTTATTGCTTTAATTTATATTCAAATTTTTGGAGCAGAGGCTGCGGAAGCTCATTGACAAAACAAAAATCTTGTGACTCCGATTTAAATTTCGTTCTCTACAGATCGTACAAGTAGTGGCTTAAATAATAGTAAAAATTTTTTTAAATCTTTCAAATAGTTTCGAAGATTACAAGATACATATATTATTATGAAAAAATTTAGGGACTACGTTATGCTGCAATACTTGGAGCTTTGGGCACGACAGTAGGCTCCTGGATTAAAGTTTTTAGCGTACATCCGGACCGATTTTGGGTGACATTCACGGGCCATTCGATAGTCGCCATAAGCCAAACGTTTATTCTTTCCGTGCCTGCACGATTAGCTGCTGTCTGGTTTGGACCCGATCAAGTCAGTAGTGCATGTAGTATTGGAGTTTTTGGTAACCAGGTAAATTTAATGCAGAACTATATAGTCTTTTTTTACGAAGCTTTTTGGCATTTCTAACAATAAATCGAGCACCTCAATACTAATCGACTTTTATAATAGACTGGGAAACTGCGCTTGCGTACGAACCCACGGATAATTGCATAATATTGAGGGGGACCATCCCCACGAGTGCCATTTATTCAATTTAACAGCAAAATACGGATGCTTATAGTGTAAGAGATTATGGAGCTTTTATAGGCATGAATATCTAAATAAGGTTATCAGACTTTATTTTGTAATTCGTAAAAATTGATGTTAGTGACATTAGTATTTAAATTGAAATTTTATACGGTATTATTATTTAAAATGGATTAGACTATAAATACTTCAGAGACACTTTATTAATACATAATGGAAAGTTAAAAGATAACGTCAGTTTTAAAGCGTGTGCACTTGTAACCCTTTATACAGATTTATAGTTTTTAAATGCTTGTCAACCTTGTCTATAAATACTTTATAATACACGAATTATATTTGTTTCAAAACAGACATTTTTTAAATTACACACTTAACAGTTTGAAGTTTGAAGCAGTTTCTTTTATCTCTGATTTATTTCTGCGAATATTTTATATTTAATTATTCTTAAAAATATTTATAGAACTAACAATAACTGGATTATAAGATACTAAACTATCTAAATACAAAAAGATTACGACATCAAGTGTTAGTATCAACATCCTTTCGACTCATTTGAATTCAAAGCACATAACTACCGCTTGTTGGCTATACACTTATTTAAGACCAGGAGTCAACTCAAGCTCGCAAACCGTACAGATTGTAGGGTACTGGTGTCAATTTATAACGTTGATTGCTCAGTAAATTTGTCCTCGTCGTTTTCAATGAAAAGATTGGGCCGTCGAGGAGTTAGCCGCTTATCTAATTTATGAACTTTAAATATATCGGATGCATAGAAATGCCGAGAAAGAAGTAAAAAATATCACGATAAACCAGATTTTTAAACAATTACCTAAAGTAATTATTTTTTACAGCTTGGTATAGCAATAGGTTTCCTCTTCCCACCAATGCTTGTACACAGCAGTAAAGATAACAAAGTTATTGGTCAAGGTCTTCAACTTATGTTTTATATTGTAGCTGCCTGTACTTCTATTATTTTCGTATTAATACTATTATGTAAGCAATTTTTACGTTAAAGCTTTAATGCGTCTCCACTATTAGCGAATTTTTTTAATAATCATGTATAAAGTCTTTTGCTCTATACTACAGTGATATCTAACATTAAACACTTGCCGATAAAATTTTTACTAAAAAAGTGTTAAAATCATAATATAAAATTGCATGTGTATTCAAAATAACAGCTAATAGTGAATTACATCATTGAAATGAAGTTTTAAAATTTCCTAATTAGTCTTTAAGGATCAACCACCTCTACCCCCCAGCCCTGCTCAAGCAGTACAGAGAGAAACAGAGGGATCTGAAAGCTTTTTCCAATCGGTCAAGAGACTTATGACTAATTTGGGCTACTTATTACTTTTGTTGAGTTACGCAGTTAACGTAGGCATTTTCTATGCTATCAGTACTCTACTCAATCCAATTGTTTTAAAACATTTTCCAGTAAGTTTTCATTAAAAAGCTGATTTCTTATGCCAGATCATTATTGGCTAGTTCTTAAGGTTACTCAATTTCCCACAAATTTTTCTCCAGGGCCACGAAATAGATGCTGGCAGAATTGGACTTGCAATAGTGTGCGCTGGAATGCTGGGTTCTGTAGTTTGTGGAGTGATTTTGGACAAGACGCATAAATTCAAGTAAGAGATTTATTTTTTTATGTTGCTCTGTTCGTATGCATAAATATAATTTAATTAACCATTCTTTATTAATTTTTGTCTGGCACATCATTTTTGTTATAGTATTATTTATTTACTATTACTTTTATTTAATGCTCCGAAACAACCAACAAATAATGAATTGAATTTTTACATATTATATATTCCATGTTTTGTATTGGTAATATAATATAAATCATTTTCATATAAGACAAATTAACAAAGTAATTCAACTAAATAAAAGCAATACATTGTGTAATGATTAAAAACAAAATATATCTTTTAGGGAGACAACTCTTGGTGTTTACATATTTTCTTTTCTGGGAATGCTCGTTTTTACGTTTACTCTTGACGTTGATAACATAGTCGTCGTGTACGTGACAGCTGGTCTTCTAGGGTAAGAAAACTTATTAATTTTTTAATCTCCTATATAGACTATTTAATCACACATTTCATTCGACGACGTAGGTTCTTTATGACCGGTTATCTACCTGTTGGTTTTGAGTTTGCTGCTGAACTGACTTACCCCGAACCTGAAGGTACATCAGCTGGCTTACTCAATGCTATGACGCAAGTTTTTGGTGTTGCCTTTACGATGCTATATGGACACCTTTTCAATCTTTGGGGCGATTATTGGGCAAATATTGTTCTCTGCGTTGTACTTTTTGGTGGCGGTATTCTCACGTATATCATACCTAATGATCTCAGAAGACAAAATGCTAAATTCTAAAATGAAAGTAAAAGTTAAATTTTAATCTTAAATTGTTCATAATGATGCAACGCATTCATATCAACATCCAACAATTATTATAATGGATGTATACTGTTAATCTAGTCACGATAAACAATGAAACAAGCAGAAAGAATAATTTTTAAAGAATATCTCGTGACAGTTATTGCTGATTTCTATCTGCATCAGTAAAAATACTTGTTGATAAATTGATATTTTATATTATCCTCAGAGAATTTTTCTTCGCGAAAAATGCAGCAGGCTCTTAGCAGTTAGTTAACTTTTGACCAAATAGAACATTCTCAAGGAGTGTATTTATTTTGTAGAGAATCTAACAAGGCTTAAATTTATGTAAAATATTATGTTTTCCACCTTCAGTATTACCGATTGTACAATGATTAATTACTTACAGTTAGAAAATAATTGTGTACTATCTGATTTAGTTTTTACCAGATAGAACACAAATACTTTTAATATGTAATTAAATTTGTTACTAAAATTTTGAATCATGGTTTCTATGCAGGTATGCATTTTTACTATTAATATTGTTATTACTGTCATGGTTACTGTTGTTTTAAGAAATTGTTAGTGTAACTTTCATAAAATTATGTACATATGTTCATGTACATATTAAACGGCAAATAATTTTTCATTGTACTATTGGAAATATGTAAAAAGGGAAGACTGTTTTTTTGACTTTTGTATTTTGTTAATATTTATGAATTAAGTTCCTGAAACAAGGACATTTCTTGCATAACATCTTCATTCGAAGTATTGGAAACAAACTCGTATTTTTTGTATTCAATTTTATTAATGAAAGGATATTTACTTTTCAATTTCGTTAAATTTTTAATGTTAATTTGTAAAGATAAAATATATATTTAATATAAAGTTTTCCTAAATTTCAATTTATATATAAATGAATTTAAGTATTTCAAATGTATTAAAAATAGAAAGTAAATAACTTTTCAATTATAATTTTAGTGCATATACGCACATAAAATATCCGTCGACAATAAATAGCACGTATAATTTAAAATAAGATATCGAAATCATGTAATTGTAATAATTATGTGATATGCGATTTTTAATTATTATGAACAATGACTTCGTAAGAAAAAGATAAAAAAATATTCTTATGATGAAATTTTTGCGGAGGACAATATTTGACTAGTTTTAGAAGCGCATTCCATAAAATGTCTGTAATATACGCATAATATGTATTTATAGTTGTTGGCCTCATATAGATATAAGTAATGTTGAACAACGAATGTGAACAGATGAACTATTTAATGAAAATATAAAAGAAGCGCAGTCATTAAATAGTCTGATATTATTCAGTAAATTCAGTAATGTGTAATCAGAAATCTACAAAATTTTGCTAATTGACTAAAAAGGCAAAACTATGTTTATTTGCTATTTCAAGGCCGTATTGAAAAATATTTACTCAGAATTGTATAAATTTTTAATATCATGAAAAATGAATATTTTTATAAGCTGATTTCTACTCTTAATGATGCAAATGTTGAATTAAGGATAACCTTGAATATGAATATTAATTTTTTTAGAGTTTATCTACGAGAAATGAAGACCCCTTTCATAGTAAATTTTATAATGAGACTATTTTTGAAATGTTAGTGGAATGTATAGGAATAAAATGATCTGTCCTTATTTTTTCTTAGATGTTTTTAAAAGAAATTTATGAAAATGTCACGGAATTTTTATTTTATGCAAGTAGTATTTACAAATTGTATTTTAAATAATTTATAATGAGAAAAAAGTTTAGCTAATCCCAAGTTTTTGTAAAAAAAGATTAGGTACTTTTGGCTTGCATTCTTGCATAACACAAATATTTCAATATTTTTTATAACACTAATACATGACAATATAAATTTAATCTAATAGACTCACATGCTAAGTTTCCAGAAGCTAAGTGCCAATTGATCAACAATTTTTTTTTAAGTATAAGACAATATTAGCTATAGAAACTAAACTGTAGAATATTAATACGTTTAATAGGGTATGATGTAAAGTTGTCGGGTGCTAAAAAAGTGCTAAAATTTATAATGAAACTTTTGCAAATGTAGTAAAGACTAATATATATAAATGCATGCCGTAAACGCAATCCTTCCTATTTAGATCTGACATGTATCAAGATTAAAATAAAATTTCGTTGATAATAAAATTAGGACCTTTATAGAGAACCACTTTAAGCGAACAGTACTTCTAATAATAATACTGAAATTGAAACTGTGCCATAGCATGTTCAATACTAACCGTAACTGAATAACTGTTTTTATCTCAACTCACGCATAGAATGCATCTTACTGAATTTCGTATTTTTCACCTTTTTGATGACTGCGTTTTTTTTTGTATGATATATAATCCATATCAGAGAATACTCGAAAAAATAATACAATAATGTTAATTCATGAAATAATGGGATATCATATTTAGGATGAAACAATGAAGTTCGAATTTACAACAAATCAATGATACGAACTTGCAATTTGTATATGTTAAATGAAAATCGTGATAAATAAGACATATTGCCTTTATCACTAACATATCTAAAACATTTTGTTTTTATCGATTGGATTAACAAAATGATTGTTTTGTAAAAAACATTTTTTCATTGTAAATTTTTTATAAAGAAAATAAATTTTCTTTTTATATTTAACTAAGTAAGTCTTAAGATTTCATTTTCTCGTTTATCTCAAGAAAAATCTTTTTATCGATAAATCCTATTTTAAGATTTTACTGAAATATCTGTCCACGAAAGTATATTTGACGCGGTCACAAATAAATTTTTAATTGAAGATATGTTACTAACTGTGGGATGAATAATCAGCTGCAATGAAAGTAAAAATATAATTTCTATTGATGAATCTGTATTGGATGTAAAATTTTATTTCTGCTTTATCTTGTCCGTAAAAATTACAGTTGTTGATAATAAAAATAAATTTATCTCAAATAAAGATATACTTTTTGAGATCAATTTACTTTCTTGAAAAATTGTTTTGAAATTACGAAATACAAAAGAGCGCGGAATTTATTATTGAAATTGTATTCTAATAAGTATTTTAATGGGACCATGTACACGAAATAAAAATTTTTAAAAATTAGAAATTTTAATATAAAATGTTTTGTATTTATGTTATATAAACGCAGCGACAGTTATGAAGTGTTGAGAAAATTTAAAAAATGTTTCGTGTTGAATATGTTTTTTCGCAGGAATGTAATTAAGTGATAAATAAGCATAAATGAAGTATTTTTATAACAAGCATGATGTTGTAAAATATAGTGCAATAGAGTATATACTCAGTGTAGATATGTGATTGTTTAAAACAAACTAGGTAACAGAATCTATGAATTATATATATTATATTTTTATAGTATATATCAGTTGTAGGTTAATAGTTTATAGCAATTATCTCGTAGCTATATGTTATATGTGAACAGATGTAATACAAATAAATGTGTCAGTAATGACTAAATGTTAAATAAAAGGAATTTTACCAATTTATTTGAATTAATTTCATTCAACCTGTTAAGAATCATTTCAAGAATTAGTTTTGTGAATAGTAGTATCACATTCCCTGGTGGAAATCCAAAATATTTTCTACCTAGTAAATGGCCATTTAAATTAGGAACTGGCTATAAAATGGCCATT
>JAYJLV010051381.1:0-19770 GCA_036873485.1 Torymus texanus
TGTGTGTGTGTGTGTGTGTGTGTGTGTGTGTGTGTGTGTGTGTGTGTGTGTGTGTGTGTATATATATATATATAGGTGCATCTGTCTTCGGCCTGTTGAGGTATGCCTTTTTCTCATAGTCGGCCAGACTTTTTAAAACAGTTTATCCCTGAAAAAATAAAGTACAGATGATCATCTCATTGAAAAGTAGAAAGATGTAGAAAACAGAATAAAAGTTTTATCACTTAAAAGTTTTGCTCCTTAAACGATTACCTATAAATTTCACGAACAAAATTATCGAAAAGGCAATTGTATGCAAAGTTAGAGCTGATTGTATATATAGATAAATTATGGAAACTTATAAGCAATCAGATCTAGCATTGCACACAATCAGTTCTTCTAAAATTTTATTCTTCAAATTTATAGGTAAACGTTCAAGGAATAAAAATATATGTTGAATTATAATCAGATATAAAATAAAAAAATTTTAAGAAAACTTATGACGTTTTCTTAAATGTAAAATACTCATATGAGCTTATATGTGTAATTATTTGTTTAAATTTTGTTCCTGTTACCTGAATATTTCACTTTTAAAAACAGCGATGTTTTCGTTTTATAATGATGAAAGCAGCAGTTGTAATAAAAACTTTTTGGAAATTTATTTTCTCTCGAATGAACTACTTTAATCAGATTTCCCGCTTATGAAAAAACTGGTTTACTGCACTTGCTATCACCCAAATTGTGAAAAACAGGATCTACAGACTGGACCACCAATAATATATTCAAATTAACACTAAATACTAACAACACTTAAAGTTGCTTTATTCCCGTGATTGCTGGAGAAGAAATGTTGCTACCCCATCGAATTGTCTACAATACGTTTTTCAATAGGCTTTACTATATCGACATGTATATGAAACCAATATACATATACATGTCAAGGAGTAGAAATTCACGTATAAAACGTATCACACCCTTAGCTAACATTCTTCCCGTTATAAATCAAATACGCTGTATATAAGTTGCATCAGAACAAGGAAGATAGGAGATATTTTTAATCGGTAAATAACATCAAAGTTTAGATTGACAAAACCAATGTAATCCTTTCTTTTCCAAGCGAATAGGGTAGAATCGCGTGCAATTTTACACAGCACAATCTTTAAAAATGCAGAGGCATACCAGCACAGTGAAGCAGGTGTTGGTACGTACGGACGTATAAGAGCGCAATTAGCACGAGTGACCGCGTACATACGTATACGATCCGAGCTTCATCAGGACTCGTGGGCTTGCCACCTCCACTCGGAAAAGGCGCGCGCTCACGCTATCGGAGCAACAGTTCGGAGGTGGGTAGGTGTAAGCGCAGCAGGTAGGCACCAGTAGAGGGAGAGAGATAGCAAGAAGTGCAACCTGCCCTATACGGACGCATACACATTTACAGAGATACACAGACAGGTACGTCGAGGGGTGTCACAGCGTCGCAGGTAGAGGAGAACTTGTGGGTGGCAGCGTGCGGCGGCGGCGGCGGCGGCAACAGCAGCCCCCCGAGGACGCGAGACTATATAAAGCTTTCGCGGCTTAGAGGAGCCCACAGTCACTTCGCTTCTTCGCATCGCGGTGTGCTTGCGCGCCGGTGTCGCTTCCTAATTTTCTCTTATCCGCCCTTGCACCTATAGGCAAATCACGCGCGCGCGCGCCTCCCGATTATACTTTCGGTCTCAGTTCTCTTTCGTTTGTGGGGAATATACAGTTCTGTACCGCGAGAGCGACACCGCTGCCCCTGTTGCTGCTGCTGCTACTGCTACTGTTGCGCGTGATCTTGACAATTGTTGCATCTGGCAGGAGGCTGAGCTGCGTAGTGTCGAGAGGAAGCTGTAGTGATACGCTAAAATTGTTCTGGGTTCGTCTTTTTTTTTTTTAAGTATTGGATCACGTTATTTGATTTATTTGTATGGTTTTGGAACAGTGATTTTTTGCTGTTTTACTATATTCTGTTGTTTAATATTTTCTATTTATAAATATTAAAAATATTTACTTTTAATTTAAAAAAACATTTTTTAAGTATTATTTATGTAATTCGTGATAGTTTTATCGTAATTGAACGTTCTTTTTTATATTTTGCACATAAAACGTAAGATCACTTGTTGCTTTTTTACGAAAAGTTAAAGAAGCTTATCAGAAAATATTAACGTAAATTTTTCTTGTATATCTTTGATGCAAATTGTCATCAATTATTTTTAAAGAAAATTTTGAAATGTATTAATAAGTAATATCGCAATGACATCGATTTCAATGAAGGGAAACTTCACCTATATATTTATTAACATTAAAAATTTTTTCCATTTTCAAGTAGCGAACTGTAGTGAAAATTTTGACTCATTACATCGATAAACATAATTGATAAATAAAAGAAATCCTACCGATTAAATTTTAAATAAATAATCTTTACAAATAAAATAACAAGATGTTCAATTGATTTTTCACAAATTTTAATAAATTTTCCATGATTTTTGTCCGTAGATATAAACGATATTCCTTTTAATCGCATTAATTTTATAAATGTAATGGGAATAGCCATAACATATTTAGATTTAATATCAAAATTAGCGTGTACTTCATTAAACTTTAATGAACACGTTAAGTATCTACCTACCTATTTACATCAGTGTACATAATTATCAACTAGAATATTTATAATTATTTTTTTGTATACTCATGCCCATCAATTTATTAGCGATCAAAAAATCTCTTTGCTAATTATTATATACAGATATGTAGTGGAATTAGGGAAAAGTAATCTAAACTTTAAATAACCGAAGATCAGAAAAGTAATTGATATTGCTGATTATGTAAAAAGCGAGTCAAGGATGCCCCTTTGGACGCCCACTAGAACTGAGTTTAACGCTATCGCGATCACAGGATAGCGATATGTAAATCGATTTTAGAAGCTTTTATTTGCGCGCTTCTTCATGTCTCCCCCAAGGCAGGATTTATACTTAGGGACCGTCGCGAAAATTATAAAGGGCTGATAACAACCGTTTAATACATTTTCTTCAACTCGCGTATATCTTAGCAAATTAGATTATTTAAAAAGCGAGTGCTAACGCTATAACTTATACTCTTGTGAACCTTCTTTCGTGTAGGCTCACGTCTTTGATTGTTTGGATTTATGAAGATAAGGCAAATGGGCATGTAAATTCGTAGAACACCGTAAATTCAAGAAGGAAAAAAATACGTGTTCCGACCAGCAGGGTGATTCCTAATATTTGTCTTGCATAGGATTATGAAATAAGGTGAGTTGATAATTTTTTTATTTATTTTTTGGTAAATTATTGTGTTGAAAGTGAAAATTAAAATAATATGCGACATTATCGATTCAAAATTATAACTAAACTTGATTACAATCATTTAAAAAAAAAAATCAGACTTTCTGCCTCTAATTTACAGGCAGAATTTACAATATTAAACAATATTCGGATAATTATATGCTTTGCAATTTTTATGAACAAAAATATAATAAATAAAAATAAAAGTGCCATAAACTACTATTCCTGTCAATAAATTTCAGACTATTTAGAATGCGATTCCCTTTGACATTAAATAAAAATAAGAAAATAAATGGTAGTTGATTTATTCATCCATTTTTAGGGGGCCGATGAATGGAATAGAAAACTAATTTTATAGATTTCATGATAGGAAATTACTTCTGCGTAAACCTAGTATGTTAGTTAGAAATCAGTAATACTAACACGTATTGTATTAAACTAGAACCAGTTTTGTTGTCATGCCAATACATAAACATTTTGTTAAAAGTTCAGTTTAAAAGCTAGGAAAAGAGATACATATACGTAACATATGTAAATGAATTACTTTAATATTCTCAACAAAATATGTACACTTATGTGATTGTATATATAATTTTGTATTGATAAATATATTTCGCAACATAAATATCAATCTATTTACGACAATAATGAATCATCAGACAGTGTTTCACAAATCATTTTTACTGTACTTTGACAAGGAGACAGTTTAAAAAGTTCTTATGATAAGTGCAACTTGTATCACAGAGTTATTAAGAAGTCTTCAGAAAAGAGCAAACTTGTCTAAAGAAGAATCATTAACAGTGATTTTATTTTTTCTATGCAAGATGTAGTTATCGATTAATTTCTCGCGAAACTATACTAATTTTAACTTTGAAATGCCTCAAAGTTAAAAAATTAATTGCTCGGTATGAACAACCGGGCATTTCTCTCTAGGGTCTAAAGTTTTCATTATGATAAATTTACATTTTCATTGACGCAAAACTTACATTATTTGACATAAAAATATCTATTCTATATGGAATTTTAAATTGATAGTGGTTTTTTCTTAAGTAAAATGAAATAAAACGTGTTTAATGAATTATAACGTACTGATAAACTCAGTTTACCAACTGTTTTAATGAATCCCTTGAAACTTCAGTTGCGTTACATGTTTCTCAGAAATTGCTTTCATTTCGTCCGTTATTCACATAATAAATTTAATAACAGTTAAGTGTAGTTTAACATTTTTATTTTTCAATCAATTTTTTAAAATTTCGATTGTTACATTAGAGAGTATTTTTGATGAAAAAAATTCATTTTCCTGTTGCTTCCGAAAAATAGTAATTTTCCGTAATAAATTTTGAAGTAATAATTTTTATCACTAGGATTATAAAATTTTTAGAAATAATTTTAATATAATCAAAAGCAGAATAATGTGACATTTGTACTGTAATTTTTGTCTTTATGTGTTTGCCAAGGTGACTTCGACGGGTTCATTTGATTTATACTTGAAAAGAATAATTTCAAGGTAAATTGAAAAATTACATGTAATTATTTGTAAAAAATGTATGAAATCCTAACTGTATTCCATATCATATTGTATTTTAATTTATTTTGGCACAACAATCACTGTAAAACATAGAAGTCAAAAGATCACACGAAGCCACCTTAAATCACTGTCATCTAACTCAAGCGAAATTTAAAAACTTCATTGATGATGAAACGAATTAAAACACAAATATTCTAATTCCTTTTATGCAAATTTTTTCAGGACAAACCATGACTTCCAGCAGTAGAAAAGTCCGACGCGTGTCAGACAATGTAAAACTCGGCAAACTTATCATCTGGTTATGGATCAGTTGTATTCTTATGAGTGTTGTATCATCGCAAGATAATTTTTACACGAATGGTCGCTTTGGAAAAAGAAAAGAAACTCGGTCGGGTAAGTATATTATTTAATATTTTATGTAGCGTAAAAAATACATCATGTTACGAAATTTTGTAGTTCTTATGAAAAGTGACTACAGTTTTTACTGTAGGCAAGCTGTAGCAAATTCGAACTGTAGAATAAAGTATAGACACACTTGCATAGACATGCAAAATATTGATTATAACTTTTATTGTTCAAATTGTTGCGCTATACTTATTCTTATAATAAGTTGAAGATAACGAAAAAAAATTTTGAAAATAAGAATTAATTATTTTCTTTTTGAACAATGAGAAACTGTATGATGGCAGATAATAATAACTTTTTAAATTGCTTCATATAATTTAAATATTTATATTGAGAGTAAAAATATTAATAAAAATACGGTATCAATAATAAATATTTTCAACTCAATCTTTATGACGACCAGTAAAGATTTTTCTTGAAAATATTTCAAACGTGTTTACGTCTCTCTTGATCTTGATTTCATCAATGCGCGTCCTACCGCTGCACCATGATCGGTAATAAATTCAATTTGGCGAAAATAGCCTCGTGTGCTGTAAAAATTTACTGTAAATACAATTTGTAAAATAGCTTTGAGCTTAGTAACTCACTTTAATTTATTTTTATTCTTTTTTCATTTCTAAAACGTGGAAAAGAAGTAAAACTAAAACTTAAAAATACATTGTTATAATTTACATTGATACTTTGGTAAGATAAAAAAATTGAATCTCGATAACACCTGGTATGGCAAGTATAATACGTGTGGGTGGTTCTTATATAGCTATGTAGCTTCGTTTATTATAATTTCAATATATTTTTGGTACACAAATCTATTGTAAAATAATCATAAAATAATTAATTTAAATTAGTTTTGCTCATGCAATCTTCTAATTTTAGTAAGTTTTCAAGAGTTGCGTGAAAATTAAAAATTACATCGTTAATACCGTCATTAATCCAAGCTAAAATTGCAATTAAAATATAAAGGTTGAATTCAGGATATAAGACACCATTACTTAATGGTATCTTATTATAAATTTTAGAGCATCATTCATTTGTAAAGTACGTATGTAGGCTGAATTCCAAGAATTCCTAAAAATACACCAAAAGATCCTTAAACACAGAGCAAAGAAGTATTACCCCGTCGAGAGTTCAAATAGCTCTTTTCGTTCGCCCGCGCCAACGCTGCAGCTTCATTAGTCTCGCTCGTATATATACGCGCAAAATGAACTGTGTTCCCTTTCTTCCTTTCCGCGCTCGCTCTATCGATGCATCTGCTCGCGCGCGCGCACATACAAGTCCCAGTAATTCAAGTAACTATTTTTTGCCAGCAATGCTCGGGCTCGGGCGTACATGTGTGATCACAGGGCTTTGGCGCGCTTGACACCCGACGCATCTCGCCGCAATGAGAGCGCGCCGTATGCGCGCGAGGTAGAGAGAAAGAGAGAGAGAGAGAGCGTGCGGCACTCCAGTCTCTCAATTAAAATCCGTCGGCCGAGTCTTTGTGCTTGGCTCTCTTGGCTGACGCATGTGATGCAGGCGTCGAAGGCGCAGTTCGAGAAACCGAATGCGCTCCAGCATGCGGGTAACGCGCGATTAATCGGCCCGCGCGCGCTTTAATTTGTACGGCCGGCAATTAACGGCTCGACGTACTGGCGAATCAGAGAATTTCCACAAGTGCGAAGCTCTGCGCTCCGGTGTATATGGTCAGGTTGCGCGGACGGTGGATAGTAGCTGTAGAGGATCGATAATGGATGGGTTAAAATGGAGGAGAATTTGTGAATTTGGTCAATTGAGAAGATCGTGGTAGAGATTTTGGGCTGCATAAATAAACGTGAAAGAATACGATATTGAACGACGATTTTTGCAGAACAGAAAACAGTTTTCTTTTTGAAAGGACATTTTCGGAGTAGTATAAAATATTAGTTTTTCTTATTGTTAATAAAACGTAAAGATAAGACTAAATTCAATAATCTTCAAATTTCTTACCATGAAATTGTGAATATAATAAACTTCTATATAAAATAGTAATATAAACTAAAACTTTATTTATACAAAAATGACTGCTTTTGATAATTTAGATAAAAGCTTTTACCAAATTAAAAAATCAGCTTGACTCTTTTAACCCTTCCGCAGCCTAATTATTTTTATTGGTTGATAATGGGACATAAAAATTTATTGGAATATCTTAAGCAACAACCCAGCTACCTGAAAAATTAAATTCCGTGACTACTTTTGCAAGTCTATGGCATTTACAACAGTAAATTATATAAAAGATAAGTGATTACTATAGTGATTTCTGGTCGTGAAAGAGTTAAAACAGATAACTGTTACTCAGCTTAGACATATCCTAGCTGAATTATCCAAAATTTATTTTCGTTTTTTATAATCGATAGGTGGGGCCGTCGATTCAGTATTGTAGACGCTGTGCATTGATGAGTTTGCGGTATACGCGGAATACTCCGTAGACGGTTGGTTTAGGGGCTGGTGTGATGAGGCGAGCCGGCAGAAAGAGTAATTGCGCGCGAAACGAGGCCTTGTTAAGCGAATAAGCTCGAACGACATAAGCGGTAGCTTACTGTTTCGAGAGGTTTTTTCATGAATGGACTTTAATTGGATACTTTTATGTGCGTGATTAGCATTGTTCGATACCCCTGTAGCTTTTTATGATTTTGGCTTTGTCTTCTTTTGTAAATTAAAGTTAAACAAACTTTTATCGAAAGGCATAAACGGGAAACACAGGAAATAATGCATTTTTAAAAAATACTTAATGTTAAAATTTTAAAAGACTTTTATTTACTGCGAAATTATCATGTAATTTGTTAAATTTTAGAAATGTTACTTTAAAATTTTTAATTATTATAAAAAATGGATTCATAAAAGTTCGTATTTACTTTTTCATCTCTAGAATTTAATTTTTATAATTGTTTATATCATATTGTATTTTTCTCCAACAACTTTTTAAAGTTTTCTTGAAAGATGAAAAAATGTATTCTGAATAATGCAAATGACATCCAACGTGCGTTACGCTGTAGACACTCAGGGAGTAGTCTCAATCCGATTTTTCTCTTGTCAGGAGGGGTTTTTGCAGGACCTTTTTTGATTTGCCTACTTTCACTGAATTTAAAATATTAAAATCTCTTCGTAATCTCCAGTTGTTTGAGAACGAAAAATTCTAATCTGTAAAGTTGTTTTAGAAATTTTCGTGAAACTAATGTTTCAATTATAAGGTTGTATTTTTAAATCAACTTCTATTTGCATGTAAATTTAACTGATAAAAATACACTACAAATAATATACAATTTTAGTGTTTCTCAATTTATAGTATTTACTTATGTTATTCATAAATTATTAAGGAAAGACGGATTACCAGAAAAAAAGCAATACAAGGCTGTGCTCTTTTAAATAAATGATTGCTGATGTCAACTGTTCACCCTTATATTTATTTCATTGACAAGGAGAGTGCTCCCTTTTTTTAGGTAACGCTTTTTTGAAGTAGGCGCAGTGGTTCTATGGAATTGTATCGTAAAATTTTTATATCAACGTAGGGATTTATATTTTAATTATATCAACTAAATGAATTTTTTTCTCTTCTACACAAATATTTAATTATTATAATTTTGCTATAATAATTAATAAGTGAATATTCTCTCAAATATAGTGGAGACTTATGTTATTTAATAATTATTAATATTGAGATTCATAGAGATCACTCATTAGAATATAACACTTTTTTTACCCTTCCGAGAAAAGCAATATTGTCGCACGGGTCCAATTTTCCGATAAAATTTATCGTAAAATTCACGGAAAAATTGCCGGAATGTATTGTAACTGCAGAACACCAGAACGTTCTGGAACTTTTTATAAGTAGTGTGCACAGGATCAGTTTCCGTGTTGTCGCGGTAAAAATTTCGGGTTCCAAAACATTCGTTTCTGTTTACTTGCATATTTGTTCGCATTCTTTATTCCATTGTCTCACTCGATATTATTCGAAATATTAGGTTTTTTTTCTAGCAATATTTTACGTTTTATTTGTCAAAAAACATATAATAATGAATTTATTGTAAAGTCATGTATATACACTTCTGAAAAATGCTAGTCGCCGACGGCGCCAGCAGCGCCACCCACGTGCGACGTCTGATATTCCCGTCACATCAGGGTAAAAATTATACAAAAGAGCAGTAAAAATTACCGTGACAGTCTGGACAAAAAATCCTATAAATCCCTATAATTTGTATAATACATTCCTTGCTAAATTTACTAAACATAAAATTCCCCGAGTGTTCCGTTAAAATTTAACGTACGGATATTAAATTTTTCTCACCCTACAGCAATAATTATAGAAAATACGCGTAATAATTAGCAGAAAAACCGATTTTGCTTCGATTGACGTGAATTTCACGGTAATTTTAGCCGAAACATTCTATCTGTGCGTAAAACAACGATTACTTTAAATACGGTGGTATTAAAAAAGTTTATAGATATAAGTTTTCTAGAAATAATTAGTTGAATAATAGGTATTTTATCTAATACGTCAGGTACTTTGACATTCTTTGACTAGTGAGTCATACATGCAGGACCACTTTAACTTTGAATTTCACAAGCAACTTACAGTTCGTTTAGCCTGAAACCATAGAAAAGCAAAATTTCGTATAGTAGAATTTCCAAATCCCCATTAAAAACTTGTAGAATTCACCAATACAAACAACTTTTCTCCTAAACAAAAAAAAAAAGCCGCGCGAATCGCGAAACAAACCTCAATGTAACTCAAAGAAAAAAATTTCATTTTCCCCCGCAGTGCAATTCCAGACGGGCAGTCGGTTCGGTCGCAGTGACGGCAAGAACTCGAAGGACGGTCAGAAGCTGCTCGAGATCGTGCCGCGCATGGACCGCTTTTTCTACGGCAGCCGCTACGGCAAGAGATCGTCGTCGTCGCCGTCAACGGTCGCGATGCCAGCGGGCGATAACCATGAGATCGGGCCCGCAGCATTGAACCTCAGGCGCTTCGAGGCGGCGATCGACTACCTCGACCGCATGAGACAGGAGGCGGCAGTACGTCAAGACCTGAGCGAGCAGCTCGCTAATGGTGTCCCGCTGCAGGACGATTATCAGAGCAGGCGGGAGGACGCAGACGAGGAGCCGGGATATCGTCCGTTATGCGACGGTCATAGTAAGCTTTGCGTCATGACTTTGTAGGATGCCGCGCCCTTCGGACTTTAATCTTATCGCCAAGCGCATTATTATATATATATATATATATATATATAAATATTATGTTGGTATCGGTACACACGCGTATACATAACAGCTTTGTTAAAGGATCGCACTGCGATTTTGTTACTTATGGTTATTTTGCAGCGTCCTTCGTTTTTTGTTTTATGTTCATTTACTTTACATTACATCGGTTCTTCCACGTATCTAGTCATGATTGTTTCTCTAGGCTTTACATATTTTCAATGTCTTATTGTAGCTATATAAATCTAAACTTTCGCTAATTCACTAATTTATATTATTATGTCAAATAACACGAATGTTACAATTATTGCTATAACGATTTGAATATTATACATATTTTATTTAATGGAGTCTATGGCTTATGTAAATTATACGTGTCAAATAAATAAATATCAATTGCATAGTTTCATAATCAATTTGCTTTAATTTCGTTAGAATAAGTGAAATTTTACAAGTGCATGAATTTTCAGTTCTCCAACGCCTGCCAAAACCGTCCTTTGTACCAATATCCTTTTACTATGACTAGTATACACATTGATTAGTTGAATCTAGGTACACATGAGAGAAAATAAAATTTAATTGTTAAATAAAAAAAATCGTCACTGCAAAGAAATATTTTCGTATTTGTTATTTTTCTTGTAAATTACCAACCAGAATGAAATTTCGTTGAGCAAACAAAATTAACCTCATCAGTATTCACTACGCTATCTATAAAATTTCATTAAAACATTCTATCAGTTACACAGATTCAAAATTTAAAGCTGATTCTCATTTTGAATAATATTTGTATATAGATGTGTATGACTGTTCAGATTGCGCGCAATGAAAATAAAAGGAGCTTTTTGAGATAGAATTTCAAGGATATCGGTGACCCAACTGGGCACTTTTGCTTACCTCTCCTCCTTTCCATAAAAATAGATTTACATCTCTACGGAATATACATGTACACTCTGCATGCAAGCACATTACTGATGCATGCGTTCGCGTATAGAAAGTCGAGCACTTGCTTATAGGAGCGCGCGAGCGAGCAAGCGAGCGCTTGCTTAGACACAAAGAGAACAATGGGAAAAACGCTGACCGATTTTCTAGACGCGAGGCGCTGCTAATGCACGCGGGGATCGCCTTGGATCGCCAAAGGAGAGAAGACCGTCCCACCACCACCTTGCGGCATTGCAAGGATTTCGCCCGAGTCCCCTAGGAGAACTCAGCTCTGTTTCTCTTTCTTTCCTTTCCGACCCTGTCGTCTCCCTTCTCTACCCTATCTAACTCTTTCTCTGTCTCTTTTTCTTTCTTCTGCTCTTTACTTTTACATGTTTTCCGAAAAAATACAAAAAGGACTCGAGAGCTATACGTGGACGACGGCAGACTGGTAACTACATGGATAGCAAATAATATTACTGAAGAGTATCTCTGTTTATATATATATATATATATGCAAGTATGTGCAATATGTACCAACACCTTATCATTTATTTGTACACGGGGAGAGGCTTGTCATATAAAGAGTGATTAATTTTTAAATAGTTTTAGTTTTTTTTCTAATTTTTCAACTGTAATGGAAACATTATTAGGCAATTAATTGCTTTAATTCAGATATTTAATTCAATAGAAGTATTTTAGTATCGTAAAGGAGCATTAGTACATAATACTAAAATTGAATTTATGTTAACTATGTATTAATGATAAATTATAAAACTATTAAATTAAAAAGTGTATAAAGCATATAAGTAGAATTTTATTTGCAAAAGATATCTTTAGTAAACAATAATTTTATTATATTACAGGAAGTATAATCTTATTGAAATAATTAAGACTATTTCCTGCTTTTAATTTAAATATATAATTTTAAAGATTAATAATTTTTTTAACTATGTTTTATAGTGTTCAATATAAATAACATAGTATTTAACAATTTAATTAATTCCGTATCTAACGGAAGTAATCGTATTATTAATAGATTAAAATAAAATATAATACAAGATAGTCTCAATTACCGTGATTTAACTTTAAGACATTCTGAAAAAGTTCACGAACGACATAAGTTGATCATTTTTTTGAGAAAATTGACAATGGATTGTAAAAGAAAAGTAATCAAGAGAAAAATAATCTTCAATAGGGCTACATTCATTCACTTACATTATTTTTATTTTTCAATCGTAGAATACGTCTTGAACAATGTGATTATGTAGATTGTAAAAATTTCATATATATATATATATATATATATATATTGATGTATATTTGAGAAGCTTCTCCCCTGAAGATGTTGACACCGAAATAATAAAATAATATATTATAAAGTTGTTGCTAGAATAATCTATATGATATGTATCAACGTTCAATTAAAACTTTGTGGATGGAAACAACATTTGTTAAATAAACTGTCATTATTTTTAGCAAACAAGCATCTGAAGGAAGTAAAGGATTTATTCTCACTTAATTGTCTCTAATTAACTCTCACTCATACAAATTCGAACCTTCTCAGTCTGTTTATATATATATTATGTACGAAGTCGACATGTACGATTGTGCAATATTTTATTTTCTCGTAGTTTAACGGTGCGCGAAATTACTTCCGTCGCGTTTACAGTGGTCACTAGATGCTCGTGTTCATTTGCAACCTGATTTTCTGTAACTGACGCATTTGTCGCAAAGTTAAATAAGTCACGAGGCCTGACGAACATATCTTTTATATAACCAACCAGTTAAACAATTAAGAGAAAGTATCTGCTCATTTCGCCTTTGTTTTCCGTGGTGATTACCCGCGTCGTTACGCAAAGTTTAGACAAACGTTATAGATCAAATGAAGAACAACTTGAACTTTCAAGTTTTAATTTAATTTATTAAGATATAAATGCTACAAAGGGCATTAACTGTGCCACTGCGAGAACAGCAGCTGAAGTATGCAAGCAACTTAAGTAAGTTGCTCCAGTCGTCGGTCGTGCATACTGGAAACTAATTTACGGTCTACCATAAGACTTCTCCGTTACACCGGCGGATCCCCGGATCTGTCGCATTCCATTAAGATTTCTGTAATAAACAAAACCCACACACGGCGCGCGCGCGGCCATCAAAGTTGCATCGCCTGCATTCTCGATTTCGCTTTCAAACAGACGTGATAAATCAGAATCACGCGTGTGCGCGGGCGCGCGCAGAGGCGAATGTCACCAAGCTCGTTTCGCGAGTATATATACGAGAGGAGAATCCCGGGCCTGCTCACCGAGTTATGCCGATCGGCCGAGTGTCACGCGCGTGCGCGGGGAGAGCGTACGGAGACGAGGGCGACGACATCGGGAATTTCTCTTTACTTTTCTGCTAATGACGGGGATTCCGGAGTTTAGAAATCTGCCGATCAATTATGAGTTATCTACAAAGGCATTTCAAATTGGTATATCGTCGTGTCTTTTTTTCTGCAATAAGGACAATTCAGGGGTGGAGTTGACATATTTCGATGATAAAATATAATATAAGTACAGCAACTAATGTCTTGTAGCAATATTTGCAAAGTGCAATACATACATTAAATTCATAAAATTAACTATTCATTTGCAAGTAAATTACTTCAAATTCAAAATATATTATTCATTCATTTCTACCTATTTCGTATTCAAGGCGGGATATTTTTTTTCTAAAAAGAAGCATTTTTGTTACACCTATAAACATTGTGACGTATATTACAGAGTTTCTCTTAACATACTTTTGAAAGCGTACTTTTGTTTTTAAATTTCATAATCGGAGCATGGATGATTCATATTATTCGGAAACAACGATAAAGCTTGAATACGAATTACGTCGAGGAACTGGATATTATATAGACATTCAATGTTTGATTATTAAAAATCGAGCATTAATGATACTTATACAAATATTATAAACTTGAATAGAATAATTTGAAAAATTGGTGTAAATCATAAAAATGATAAATCTGCAATCTTATTTTTTTTACTATTAAAACCACAATTATCTTCGCATAGTAAACTAAAAAAAGTAAACAGATACTTATAATACTATATCTTTAACAGTGTTTAATTTCCCATGTTACGCTCATGAAGGCCTCGCGGCGGTTCCGCATTGTTTTTCTCTCCATTATACACAGCTGCGCTTCTCGGCTTCTCTTTCCTTCATTAAATTCACGACGGCATTCCGCGGATGATGTCGATGCATCGCGCGCACCTATACGTCGCTCTTACGTTGCAGCTTTACAACGCGCGGCGTTCACTTGCGACTTCCAGTGCCGCGTGAGTATAATTGTGGTCGAGCGCGCGCGCGGGCGAGCAGCTATTAGAAACTCCCGTCACGTATCATTCACTTTCGCTAATGAAAATAAGGAGAAGCCGCCGTTGCTGCTAAATCAAAAGGCAGCCGTCGATATATCTGCATGCGCTGTGTGTTGTGTGCCTCTCGCGATTGATTCCGAAATAACGTTACGCAAAATCGTTAGACTAAGCCGCCAGTCGATCGAATTTCATACATATATACGTGTGTCACGTGATATGCGTCAATGTAGTTGTGTTTTTCGTGGCGGTGTATATATGGAGAAGGTGTGTAACGCGTTTTCTGGAAGAAAGCGATATAGGCGCGCGCTCACGAGAAAGCGAGAGTGAAGAGATTGACTTGTCGCGTCGAGGCGAAATCGTTCTTCTGATGCGCGCGTAATTCGAGTGTGTAGAACTCCGCAGGCGTCGATCACGGATACCTAATTAATTGCTTTACGAAGATGCTATAGCGAGGGTGCTCGGTTTTTTTAAGGCAAAGGTCAATGAGCTTCGAGCTTGATTTATTCGGTAGCAGAGAAGAAAGTTACCTGAAAATATCGAATATCGTGGAACTGATGTGCACTTGTTAGTATTTAAATTACGTCACAGTTAAAGAGATTTATGGAAAAGTCACTTGTCAAATAAGTAACGTGAAAAATACATGTGTTGCTGTGCAGCAATGTTATGGCATTCTATACACTGTATTGTACATTCGTTGTTTTGCCTAATTAAGTTTCCTCACGTTTTCGTCATGCTTTTCAGAAATAAAAAAAACGTTCTGTAAATATATGCTATACGACTTTGCTACTTCGTGACCTTTCACAAAGATGTGTTTAACACACAGTATTTAGTGTTGAATACTTGTACGACAAGATTTTGCAAATAATTTCTAATCAAAAGAAAGTTCCTATAATTGTTAAATTGTAGACATTAATTTAAATATATTTAATGTACTTGATTTATAATTAGATATTCTAATAATGACCCTATACTGAGTAATGACCCGTGAAAATCAACGCCAAGTTAGGCTTTGATTTAAATTGAATTTTAATTAGCGCCATTTACGTAACGCTCATCTTAATTTGAATCTCTAAAATTTGAGAAGAAAACGTTCCACCTTTTGCATGAGATTAAATCAACTCTTACTAATAAGGTGTGTGTGTATGTGTGTCTGATGTATGAATTTATTAGTAAAAGTTGGGCTTCTACAGCAGAAAGTGTTAATGTTTTCACTGCGCTAAGAATTTATAGATAATGGCTCGAGGTGTAAGATAATAAAACAGAGAACCTTCATAATGAGCCTGTATGTTTTTACCATTTTTCGTTTTCACATCTAATTATTTCCATTCATTTTACATATGACGCATGTAATTACAAACTTTTGTCCTGCAACTTTCCGTTTCTAAAATCGTATCCACACCAACAAAAGCATGAAGGATTATTCGAAAGTGAGATTGAAATTAATCTAATATTTATGCACTTGAGACTTATCGTCCCATGTCTTTACGCCTGATATATATCGGAATAACTATTTTATTCATATACAGAAGTCGCATCGGTGCGGGATGATAAATAATTTCCCATCAGAGATCGTAAACAAAATTTCGATGACCGCGTATCGATAAAACGCGTATATACATATATACATACGGATCGAGTCGGCAGCTACCTCGTATCGGGCTTTTGAGAAAACAAGCATTAAATGAAACTCTTTTTTTTTCCAAAAAGAAACAATTATTTTTTTTCCATCGTCACACACAAAGCTTTCTCCTTGAGAAAGCAATATGTACACGTACGTACATTCAAACACAGCAACGAAGCGTGTACAATATTCATCGCAAAACTTCTCTCCCGGCGCGCTGGCTCCACGCGTTTAATAGATAAATTATATTAAAGACGAAATCGAAAGTCCTGCGGCGCAGAGTCTGGCTGGCTCGCTTGTGCGCGCGCGCCCCTTCCTATTTGTCAACTTTCAAAGGTAAGTGAGAAAGAAAGGAGAAAAAGAAGACAGCGGTAGCATCCAGTCGTAGTGTAATCCACACGCATAAACGTTATTTATATTCATTTCATCAAAATGTCATTACAACAAATAGGTTGATATTATAAAAAAAAAATGAAAGATTTATATCTTGTCGGTTGTATTTTAATGAAAATTTAAAATTAATTATATTTTCAAAGTACTTTATGGGTTGTATTGTTGACGAAATTTCTTAGCACAATTTTAGGACTAACGTTACAAGTGCCGTAAATATGTCGTCTTTAGTGTTATTGCAAAGATAATCGAATAAACAAATAACAATGAGATTGTTTAATTATCATTGTTTACTCTCATATTACTGACAAATAAAAGAATCGAAAGAAAAGTCAAGATATTTTCCATTTAACAAACAACAGAGTCTGTCCTATTAACCTCATCCAGCCGCTCGTATCTTCTCCGATCTGGTTTTGCGAGGTCGGAGGATGTGACTTCCGCGCGCGCGAAACATTTAGATGAGTGCAGATCGCGATCGCATTGTCAAGGTCTCTCTCACTCTCTTTCTTTCTCCATCTCTTCTCTCTCACTCGCGCGCTCACTGGCGGCAGAGAGCCATTTGGGACCTACTTTTGAGCCGAGCCGAGCCGAGCCGAGCGGAGAAAGTAAGAGGAGAACGACGACGTCGACGACGAGAGGAGACGCTCGTCGCGCGGCGCGGCTCTCGAGAAAGTAAAGTCTCGTTCACACGTATGGCAATACTATATAGGGCGACAGAGCCAGCGAGCGAGCACAGAGAGCGACAGAGACGAAGAAAAACAAGCGTGCGATTGCGAGGTACTCACACACACATATATGTCTATATGTATACACACGTGATAAGTAACGCAGAGTGTCGCGCGCGTACGAGGAATGCGTTATTTTTGTCGTAACGCACTGTTGTCTGTGTATATGTATATATGTATACGGATCGGTGAGCGCGCATGCGCTTTGTCGCCTTTTTGAGGTGTAACGAGGAGCTCGTTAGACTCACTATTATATGTTGTGTATATAACACTCGCACGCGCGCGCGATAGCTAATGGAGCGCTTTTACTTTTCTAATTCGAATGTTTGTGAATGTACGTCGGATGTATTCATGGAGCCAGCTACGGGTGCGCATCATCGGGGTAATTGCGTCTCGTCGACCGCGCGCGAGAGAGAGAGAGAGAGAGAGAGAGGGAGAGATTATTACTGCGACAGGGTACGCGCGTTGTACGCTCCGTAACATTTTTTTTTCACGGAATCTCCGTCACCGCACTTTCGTTTCCCCGGCTATTTTTCCAAATTCGTTGCGCAGTGTCATTGCATTTCTGTATATATACCTATATTATACACTTCGCTCTGAATGACTTTGATTTATAGCGGCGTTAAATTCTCTGTGCGCATATAGTCGAATACTATTGGGCCGGGGAAATTTTTCCTCTCTTTATCACCCAGGCTAAGGATCCTAGAGACTTTTCTCGCGAGGATAATATATAATGGATTCTGCTCAATTGAGTGTTGTTTTGTACTCGGAGTGTATCACACGCGGCGGGGGGGTATATATAGCTGCAGAGCGCGGAACCGCGCGATGTGAAAGCGTATGATACAATCTTCGAGGAGCGAACAGTGGAAACGAACAAATGAATAATTTATTGCGCGCGTACGCGTATGCGCACGCTCGAAATACAAACGAACGGTTATGAAAAATTAGTTCCCCGACCGATTTCAATAATATTTACTATTTTCGCTGCGGCTGTTTATTCATGCGCGCTTTTTCTTTTTTTTCAATTATATTTCACAATGTCGGTATATAAAGTGGGTTGAAACTTGTATATTTGTGTATATTGTTATTCCAAAGAAATTGTTCAATAGATTTTAGTTGTGATTCAAGAAAATTCAAGATTGTGATTAATGAACTGTAATAAATAAATCATAACTAATGTATTCATCTAAAAAATTAACTGCTGTCAAGTGTATGACGGATTAAAATATTTTAATATTCATTCTATTTAATCACTTTCGAACTTCTAATTGATACATAGAAATGTTTTAGTGAAAAGTCAAAATAGAACAGATTTTAATATACTAATCCTTTACCTGCTAAATATAGATGCCGGAAATAGTACAATTAATTTTATTTTACGACTCAAGAGGTCTTTAGTTATAAGTTGCAAATTCTAGTTTGGCATTTAATTAGAGAAGTTAGCTTTTACATAAAAGAATACTTGTCCAATATATTATTAAACCTTCTCGTACAAAATATATCTCAATTGCGACATAAATACATGAAAATTTATCGGTCACTAAAACAAAATCGATTACACGTGCTTCTATCATCTATTTGTTTTGGATTGAAATTTTCAAACGTCTAAAGTTTCTAAATGATTTATATGCCTGGGATCCGCGAAAAATTGAATAGAAATATTTCTTTCGGCGCATTCCTTAATTAAAAACGCAACATATTTTCATTTCTTCTACATGCAAACTTTGATTGTTCCATATAAAAGTTCATCCTCCAAAAGAAAGCTAATTCGTGCCCCTTGTACACAAGTTTACACGATTACACTCTTGGCATTAAAAACAGAAACACCCCACAAAGGGATCCACAAAGCACACTACGCATCGAGCATGAAATCCCGAAAGCAAACAAACCGCTCTCTCTCTCTCTCTCTCTCTCTCTCCCCCCTCGTTCAATCCACGATCCCTTGCTCTCCCGCGTACATACATCCGAGCGAATATTACGAGAGGCCTGAGCAGAGGCTTTCTCCGCTGCGCGCAGGATCGTTTCCCCGTCGCTACAGCGCGTCACTCAATGCGTTGGGCGATGAACTTTCATTGCCGCGTGCGTGTGCGCAACGATATATCGTTGCGCGCGATTGTGAGGATGGATATCTATATGTATATGTACGTGTGTGTATATAACACAATGGCGGGAAAGATCGCGCGAGGGCGTTTCGCTTCAGCCGTGGATTCAATGTCATTGTTGGACTGTGGAGGAGAGTACCGTGTTTCTAGGTTTCGTGAGCTATACGGTTTGAGAAAGAGCCTCGTGGTGCCAGCGATGTCACGGTTATATA